>RCUC01143869.1:0-10688 GCA_003697995.1 Taxidea taxus jeffersonii | reverse complement strand
GGGGGGGGGGCGGGAGGAGTCAGAAGGGCCTGGGCAGTCCCCACCTCTCCCCTGGGGCAGCGCCCCCCTGCAGGATGCCCCATCACCCCCGCACACCCCCACCAGGTTCTGTGTTTCCTGGTCAGGTGGGGCCCGGAGGCGGGGGGGCAGCATCCGATCTCCGCATCTGCCAGGCAAGCTGGGAAGAACCAGCATTTTCCATTTCTTCCCAATTACAGACCACTGTTACTATGGAAACGGAGAGCAAAACGGAGAAGAGATGACCGCGGGGCCCAAAAGCCATCACTGGTCCCTGCACTGGTTTCCGACCAGCCTCGCTCCCAGGCACCCCTTCACCTCCTTGGGGGGCCCCGCGGTGGGGGGATTCCCAGGCCTGGGGCGGTCTGCAGGCACCCCTGCAGGGAGGGCAACGGTCTGAGCCTGGCGGCTCGCTGAGTGTTCCCACGCGGCTCACTCCTAGTCCGCTCGCTCAGCCCTTGCCGTCATTCAAACTGTGATCTAAACTTTGTATTGTAAGTAAATTTCTAAAGTTTTACAAAAGCAGGATGTCCAACAGAGCATTTCTAATCATCAGTCCACGTTTTCACACCTTCTGTGCATCCTTGAGTGTTTTTTCCCTTAAGAAATGTTGAGTTACAAAGTAGGGGCGGCTGGGTGGCTCAGTCCTTCGGCTCAGGTCATGATCTCAGGGTCCCGGGATCGAGCCCCACGTCAGGGTCCCTGCTCAGCGGGGAGCCTGCTTCTCCCTCTCCCTCTGCCCCTCCTCCTGCTCCTTCACCCTCCCCCTCTTAAAAAAAATAGTTACAAAACATTTAACCCTGTGAAAAGAGATGCGAAGTCCTAAGCTGTGAAGGAACCCTTCGCACAACCCTAAGCTGATACCACCCGTCCCCAGCTCAGAAGTGCAACCGAAGCAGCTCACACAGCGTCCGAGCCCCGACGCGAGCCCTGGACCTAGGGGTTTTCATTCTGCCTGGGAACAGCTTTATGGACAGCACTTTTAGCAAAAGCCTCCCTCTGCCCGTTTTCTGGAATTCTGGACGTGTTTCATCAGTGACGCTGAGGACGTTTGTTCCAAGGGTTCCTTCCCTGCCAGTCCTGCTGGCTCCACCTCCAAAGAGCAGGACTTCTCAGACCTCTAGGGCTGTCTCCAGGGCCTCGTCCACCGGGCTTGCCTGGGGGGCCTCCCAGCCCCCGGGACCCAACCCGCTGGGCTCACAAGGCCCTGACAGAATGCTGAGCCTCTCGTTTGTCCAGCACCTGCCAACGGCTCCCACCTTTCCCAGGGCAAAGTCTCCCCAAGCGGTAACCCACTAGCCGGCAGGCCATAGGACAAGGGCCCTCTGACCCCTGGCTCTCTGCCCCAGGGCCTTTGTACCTGCTGCAGCTCCTGAACCATCAGCCTCATTTTCTTTGAGTACTTTCTTCTTCCTTGACCACCCCCCTCTACAATGTCCCTGTTCTCGTTTCTCCACTCCCTGCCCCATTTCCGGGTGGTACCCCCACTCCTATCCTGCCTGTGGTTCCCTCCCTCTGCCGCTGGAGGGCCTGTGCCAGGAGGGTGGGGATGCCATCTCTCTGCTCCTACGAGTGCTTGGGGGCTGAAACCGGCAGAGAGGGTCTTCCTCCCTCGCTTCCAACCACTGCCCCTGGCACCACACGCCCGCGTGAAATGACTTTTTTGCCTGAACTGAAGCCATCAGGAGCTTGTGGGGCCCGTGCGATTCCTGGGGCCGCCCCAGGTGTGTCCAGCTCAGACCTGTGCACTGCTTCCCGACTCCAGCCCTCACCAGAAAACACAACTGGGGATGGAAAAGTGGGTGCAAAAGAATTACAAAGTTGGATCCGTTGTTTCAAAATTCATGAAAACATAGACTCCTGAGGCAGGGAGGGGCGCTGGGCAGGCAGGGGCTCCCCAGGAGCACAGACCAAGCCGGGCTGCACGGGGCTCTGCCCACCGCCCGCTCCCCCACCCTCGATCCCACGGCAGCGACCTCACAGGTTTCCGGCTGAAGTGGGAATCCCCAGGCCTTTTGGGCGGGAAGGGAATGGGGAAGCCGGGCCTGCTGGTCATTCAGGTCCAAGGCAGCAGTGTTTACAAGCCCCAGCCGTGTGCTGCCCATTTTTGAGTCAAGAAAGCGTGATTCCTGCACAGGCCACATGGGGTCACCCCGGGACAGGCCCCCAGGGGTGAGGGGGGCAGTGGGAGTGAGGCCCGGCCCACCCCGCCCCCTGCCAACTTTGCTTCCCCATTTTACAAGTGAGGAAGTGGTTTTCGAGGTCCAAGCAGCCCCAGATCTTGGCCGACCCGGGCGGGGGCAGGCAGGGTGGCAGAGCGGTGGGCACCTGTGGGGAGGCTGGTGAGGCCGCAGGCACACTCAGCGTTCCTGGGCAGCGGGTTTCCAGTCATCAGTCCACATGGACACCTCTGTGCATCCTAGGGTTTCCCCTTACGTTTAGAAAAGGAACTAACACACGCAGAAAGGTCTGCCCACTGAAAGGGCGGCCGAGGGGGGGCTGCTCCCTCTGCGCTCGGTTCCCGGGGGGTTCCCGGGGGGGGGAAGCCGGAGTGAGCTAACCCTACACTTGGAAGGGATTTGAGCCGGTGGCCAGAGACCCGGGGTGGGAGCGGAGGGAGGGCCGCATGTGGGAACGCCAGCGCCAGCACCGCCCAGAGCGTGTCCTCGGGGCTGCTGGGGGGGGGGAGGGCAGAGCCTCGCTGCTGTGCGAGGAAGGCATCGTCCCTGAGGGGGAAGCCGCTGGGCGTTTCTGCACTCAGACCCGTCTTCGGCCCACGTTGCTCTGCCTGCATCTCTGGACACAGGAATGAAGGTCTGTGTTACACTGAATCCCTTCTGCAGGCACTCACTTGCTTCTAGCACTTTCCGTGCACAGACATCACCGGCAGGGGCTGAAGTCTGCTGGCCTGTGGGCCTGGCGAAGGCTACCTGCCCGCCCTCTGCTTCAACAGTTAGACCATGAAATAGAGGAAGAGCTCCTGCAGGGTGGGGTTGCCCTGGCTTCTGATTTTTTTTTTAAGATTTTATTTGACAGAGAGAGATCACAAGTAGGCAGAGAAGCAGGTGGGGCGGGGGTAAACAGGCTCCCCGCTGAGCAGAGAGGCCCATGCGGGGCTCGATCCCAGGACCCTGAGACCCTGACCCGAGCCGAAGGCAGAGGCTTAACCCACTGAGCCACAAAGGCGCCCCTGTCTTCTGATTTTGTCCTAAATTTACCCCAGGCTTGGTCCCTTGTAGAGTTACCTGGGAAACAGCATCTGGCTGGTGTCACTCACGGCTTCCTCCCGGAGGAGGCCTGGCCAGCAGGCAGCTCACCACCACCGTGAGCCGCCGTGAGCACAGAGGCAACTCTTCCACATCTGCCTCCTGGGGCAGGGGGCACTGGAGACCCAGGCCCAAGCCCACACTCTGGGTGTGCAGAGCACCGTGCCTACCAACCTGCTGACCACTGGCAGGAGCCCGAGGTGGGCGTGAGAGGCATCACACCCTGAGCTGCATCCCAGGTTCCAGGAGAACCTGAGTCCTGAGAGCCCAGGGGCTGGTGGTCCCCTGGAGAGACCCTGTGTCCTGGAGTGGGGGCCCCCAGACCCGGAATGAAAACCCTCGGAGTTTGTGGCACTGTGCTGGCATCCCACCTTCCTGGAGAAGGGTCCAGAAGCCACTTGGGCCTGAGATTGTGCTGGCCTGGCCATGAGGTTACCTAGGGGCCCAGGTAAACAGAATGGGGTGGGGAGGGCCCACAGCAGCACCCCCATAGTTCATTTGGCAACTTTGTCCTGGCCCCAAGGGAACCCCAACTCTGCGGTGGCACACACAATCCCCTCCAGGACCTGCACCCCAGCCAGCCTTTTCCGAGTGGCACCCCAAGATGCAAGCACCCTGGGGAGGGCCTGAGGGGGCACTAGTAGTCTGTTCTCCGCAGAGGGCTCCAACCCCACCCTGCCTCCTGACCTGGAGTCCCATGTGAAGTACCCTGGCCAGCACCCAGGCTTGACTATCAGTCCCCAGCCCCACAGAGGCTAAGTCCTGTGACACCTCGGCCACCCAAGGTCATGCGTGCTGCTGGGTCAGAGGGAACCCCCAAAGGAACCATCATTGGGATTTCAGTTTTGGGGTCTTTGCTGGGGCGGGGCTACCCATACAGAGCCTGGAGGGGGCGAGTGCCAGCCCACAGTCCTGCCCCCTATGGGGTGTGGCTTGGTAACTTCCCCCATCACTGCCCGGGGGCGGGGGACAGCTGGGATCAGCTCTGCCCATGGCCAAGAACTCAGAACCCACTGCCTGTTACCCCGACCGCCAGGCCTACTGTCCAGGGCAGAGGTGAGGGGGGTGTTCCTCCAGGAGCTGGGCTGGTCGGAGGGAGCTTTAGGCCCTCCAGAGATGGGGTCTGATGGGCCCCACCCCCCCAGAATCCCAGACACCCACCAAGGGCTGTTCCTCATTCCTGCCTGTGCTGGGGGCACAAAACCAAGCTGTTCCTTCACCCAGGGTGGGGCTCACACCCCTCTCCCTGCCTGTTCCCCCAGCCCTCCACATCCTCCATCCCTAAAGAGGTTGCCCATGGGCCTGTTGGTCAGCAAGCCAGGCCTGCGTTTGGAAGTGGTCCCTGTCTCCAGGCACCATCACCCGGGGCCACGATCCCCGAGCTCCATCCTCTGTCTCTACCCCAAAACCCAGCCCTCAGGGTCACCTCGACCGGGGGGGCGCGTGGGCCCGGCCCTGCACGTGGCTGGCTCACACACACGCACACATGGCAGCCCCTGTTTCTGCAAGGGGCCGGGCAGCCTCACGAGAGCACGGGTGTCTGCGCAGGTCCGGCCCGGGGCGGGCGGGCAGCAGCAGGAGCGCGGGGGGCTAGGCGAGCTCCCGACACCAGGAACGAGCACGTGCCACTTGTCGCCCCGATTTCCAGACCCCCACGAGCCCCGTGGCTCCTCGTTCTCCAGCAGCAGGCTGTGTAGACCACCTCCAGGACCACCACCTCCAGGACCGCCCCTCCCAGGCCCAGCAGGCAGAGGAGCGCTCTTCCAAAACGGGTCCCCGCCTGGACACAGCACCGGGGTGGGGGTGGGGGGGGCCCTCCACCCCCACCTTGGTGCCCTGGCTTCTGGCCAAGACAGCCGCCACCCATGAGTCTCTACGTGTCTCCTGGCTGGGCCATGCTCCCAAAGAGCTTGGCCCCAGCTCTCTCTCTCCCTAGACCCCAAAGCTCTGACCCGTGCCTAGAGACACGCAGTCTGACTCGGGAGTCCGGGAGGCGGTTTGTGGCTCTGGGTCCCTGTCGGGGCCAGCCTCAGGCCCCAGGCGGAGGGGGGTGGGCAGTGAGGCAGCGGGAGGCAAGAGCAGAACCAGCTCCTGGGCGTGTCCCAGCAGGACGCTGCAGGCCAACCAGTGTCTGGGGCCATCCTGGCCACACCAGCGCATGGGCCTGAAGTCCCCAACCCAGGGACGGGGGCTCCACATGGACCGAGGGGGGCCTAGCCAGCAGAGAGGAGGCCACGGCAACGCCAGGTCCAACCTCTCTGGAGCCAAGAGGAGGGCCCAAGCCACCCTGTGGGACCGCTGCGAGGCGCCTGGGGTCACGCAGGGCTGGCGGCCAGGCCCCGCACGCTTGCTCCGATGGCCTTTCCCGATCCTCACATGCTCCCTTCACACAAAGTGGAGTGACCCAGGGACACACTTCCCAGGGCATTGTTTCCACAGAACCCTGCACAGGACCTCAGTGCGGCCGATGAAGGACATGGCTGGCCCCCCAACCGCCACTGCGCCAACACAACAGTCTGCGTAGACAAACTTTGCGTTCAGACGCAATGACCACAGCACAGCACAGGGGCTCCAGGGAGCGGGACCAGAGTCTTCGCGCAGACGGGTCTCTGTGGTGGGCGAGCAGCCCCCGCCTCCTGAACACCACGCGCCCGGGCTCCGCAGCATCCGGACCCAAGTGTCCGCTCTGCGCGGTGGACACTGCGCGGCCATGTGCAGCACGCCTGGTCGGGCCGCTCCGTGCAGCCTCAGGTTCTAGGTCTAGGGGCCTTGGGAGGGGTGTGTCCCGGGCCTCTCGTTGGATCCTTTCTCTGCGGCCACTCTCGGTCACTGGGGCCCGTCAGCATTCTGATCTGCTGGTCCCTCGGCCTCAGCAGGAGCTCCAGCCGGACCACCTTCATCTGTAAAATCCCCAGGACGACACGCGTCTGAGAGGCAGCACCCGTCCACCCGCCGGGGGCCGGGCAGGGTCAACCCCTGGCTGCATGTCCAGCTGGCCCCCCTGCGAGGGCCCCATGGCTGGTGCTTCGGTCCAAAGTCCTCAAGTGGGGCCCCAGGGAAAGGCTCAGTCAGAAGCAAGCTCCACACCCCTTGGGGGACCACGCAGTTGGGGGTTCCGGCAGCAGGAATGGAGCCGGGGAGGGTGGTTTCAGGAGGTGCTGGCTTTCTTCGTTGGTTGCCAGGACTTCGCGCAGCCCCCTGGCCCACGCCCGCGGCAGCCCCAGCCTGCTGGAAGGGCTTGCGGGGCCCCTGACAGGTTGGGGGGCCGTGCCTGTGGCCATGCTAGCTGACTGGAAGTGCACCCCGCGCTTGGGCAGCACGTGCACTGTTTCCTCCTAAAAGCCAACAGCCAGGGGCGCCCGGGGGGCTCAGCTGGTCGAGCGGCTGCCTTCGGCTCGGGTCATGATCCCAGCGTCCTGAGATCGAGTCCCGCATCAGGCTCCTTGCTCGGCAGGGAGCCTGCTTCTCCCTCGGCCTCTGCCCGCCTCTCCTCACTCCCCCTCTCTCTATCTGACAAATAAAAAAAAAAAAGCCAACAGCCCAGAAAAGGTTCGCGTGCTGGTGTCTGTGTGGGACCAACGGCCCCACCCCCGGGCTGTCCGGCCGTGGGCGCTCCTGGGTGCATCACCAAACTCCCCTTCCTGGAAGCGTTGACCCAGGCCCACCAGGCCCCCAAGCACGAGATGCTGTTGTGACGAGGTGTGACAGCCCACGCCCTCGCCACGGACCCGCAGCTCCCGAGTCAGCGTCTCAGCAGACACTGCCCCCCCACCCCGAGCCCTGGGCAGCGTGGGCCAGCGGGACCTGGCATGCCCCCACCTCCTGCCACCGGCCCCACGCTCAGTCCCCGGGCACGAGCTGGGAGGCCCCGGGGCCACACGCAGAGCCAGCACCATCCACCGCGGGGGGCGGACCCACAGCCTCCCTCCCGACCCGCCCCACGGCAGCTGCTCCACCAACAGGCAGAGCCAAGGAATCCCCCCAGTCCCCCTGCAAGTCCGTCTTCTCCCTGAGGATCTCCCATCCGGGAAGTCCCTGGCCGCGGCACTCGAATGGCAGGCGCGGCGAGGCGCCCCTCCCGGTTTGGTGAAGTCAAACGGTTACGAAGCACTTTGCTGGCACCCGGACCAGTGCCACGGGGGAGGGCCTGACCGTAACCTCAGCCCCAATGCTGGTCACTTCCTCTCTGCTGCCCTCAGCAGATCCCGGCCACACGATGATGTCACCTTCCCGCTTCCTCAAGCAGACAGCTCATCAAGATTTGGGTGTCCGCTAGGGAACCACGCTGTTTTCATGATTCCTCACGGCTCCCTGCACTGTCTCAGGTCCAAACCCGTGGCCTGTGCTCCCACGGGGTGGGGTGCGGGTGGACATGGGGGAGGGCACTATGTCAGCAAGGGACTTGAGCACTTCCTGAACCCAGGAACACGGGACACCCTTAGTGAAAGAGCAGAGGAACCAGGTGTGTGCCTTGGGGGGTGTTTTCTGCCCCCCTGAGCCCCCAGCCTGTGGGCCTCTGGGTGGTGGCACCTGTGACTGTCCAATAGTCCCCATGCGCCCTGGGGTTTGGGAATGGCCAAGGCTGGGTGGTGGTGAGTCATGGGGGACAGAGGTCCACCATACTCTGCTCTTTGTTTCTGGGTATGCTTGGAATGTTCCAGTTACGGGGTTTGCTAAGTAGCCAAACTAAGTATGGATTCTCCCTGGTCAGGGACCTTGCCTGCCCCAGCCACTGCCACATCCACACCAGGCCCGGCTTCCCAGAAAGGAATGCAACCCATCTGCTTGCCGGGGGGCATCTGGGCATCGAGGGGCCCCCAGGTCGCTGCACCTTGACCGTCTCCTGTGGCACAGCCAGGGCCTGCTCCTTCTCCTCCGGCAGCCGACTCCGGGTGCTCCCAGGGCCCACCTGCTGCGTCTTGACTGAAAGGCAAACACCCGGCCTTTAACGCAGGAGGGGTGCGGGGAGAAGAGCTGAGGTCAGGAGTCAGGGGCCCACCCTGTGCACACGCAGTGGCCTGCCAGTCTTCTCTGGAGTCAGAAGACTTCGTGCGGAGGGTCTTCGTGCTGGAGAGCACTGTGGGATAAGCAGATGCAGGAGCTCAAAGCGGCTGGGCCCCCGCGGCAGCACAGGGTGGGGGGTGGGGGTGCACCACGCAGGCACTGCCCCGACACCCGCCCTCAGCACAGCCCTGGGTGCCTCTGAAAGTCCCCTGTGTGGACCGTGGACAGGGCCTCGGGCTCTTGCTCGGGAAGCTGCAGCCTGGGTGGCCTTGGACCTGGGACTCCCCTGACCGCTCAGAGCAAGGACCTGCCTTTCTGGAGGTGGGAAGCCTCAAGAGCGCCACAAGCCTCGTCTGACACCGCCCTTTGTGGGAGGCCCAAGGGGGCTGTGATGGGCCTCAGTTCCCGGACCTGGGGATTGGGTACTACCGTGTGTGCCAAGCCGGCGAGCTCTGCCCACGGTCTGCCAGCATTAGCCCTGGAGGGTCCTGGGTCCTGCCAAGGTGTTAAAGGCTGAACAGTGGGCCAGCCCAGGAGGTGCTGCTCATTGGCCTGTTGCCAACATGCCTCCCTGTGTTTCTAGGCAGAGGCTGGTGGGAGGGGGCTGGAGAGGAGAGAGCATGGCCCCAGGCTGGCCTGGGCACAGGAGTTTTCACTGCCCTGGGGCTGGTGGGTCAGGCTGGGAAAGAGTCAAGGGCTAAGGGCTGGGGTTTCACAGTCTGCACCCCGGGGTTGTGGGTGTTGGCCCGTGCTGTTATCACTGGCAGATAAGCAGGCCACATCCCAGCACCACCAACACAGCAGGGCAGAGGCCACACAAGGGCCCCAACACATTCGGCTGCTGTGAGCGGGGCTTGCCGGGCAGTGCCGTCCCTCACCTTTTCCTTCAGGGCACACAAGATGTGCTCGATGGCCCGGGCGTGTTTGGATTTCCATCTCTGAGACCCACAAATGCAGCTTGTGAGACTTTTCTGCAAAGGACGTGGGGGTGCAGTCCTCAGAGCAGCACACTTTGTGGGGCCAGGATGTGGGTCTGGCTTTCCTTGGAGGACAGGCTGGGGCTCGTGGGCCTTCTTGCCCCTGCACCCACAGAAACCCCACAACCATCCTGCTTCCAGCAGTGCCATCCTGGGCCAGAGTGCTCAGTGCCCTGTGCCTTCAGGCCAGGCCTGTCCCAGCCCGGGCCTCCAAGGGAGAGCTCACCTTTTGGCTAGAAAGTCCTGCAGGCTCCCCACCAAAGTGCTCACAATCGGGACTTCTCTCCACCCCCAGAGCCTACCCCTCCCACCCCTGGGGCTGAGCAGCAGCTCCTGCCCCCACCTCCCCCGAGCCCCCTTCTCCCTCTCAGTTCTCTGAAACGAGTCCTCCCCGCACTTGAACAGGTGTCACCCCCACAGTCCCTCCGATCCCCTCAGGCTCGGAGAGGTCCTGACCACAGCCTCCAGGGGCCCCGAGCAGCTTGAGCCGCCCCCTGCCCAGCTTCAGGGGCGCAGGGACCCTGCTCCCCACTGCAGCCTCCACAGCACCCCCAGATCACCCGCTCCTCATTCCGCTGTCACTTAGGGTCCCCCATCACGACGGACGCTGGCTGCATCTCGTTTATGTCTTCCCACTAGGCAGACGGTCAGCCCCACGGAGGCAAGGGCCTGGAGCAGAGCCCGCCGCCCGGAACCACTGGGCAGTTAGTGAGCCGGAGCTGCGGTCGGAGCGCGGGACGGATGCCCTGGTGGGGGTGGACTCCCGCTGACCGCGCTGTCCTCTGGCGGAGTGGGGGGACTCCAGGGGACAGGGACACAGACACCCACGAGGCCGTCAGGGAGGCGGCCTGAGAACCGAGGTCCAGAGGCCCGGGGCGGAGGGAGGGGAGGGCCTGGGGGCGGCGGGGCCGCACGAGGACCCCGGACGCCTGCGCCTCCGCGGCCCGCCCGCCGAGGACCCCCGCCCCGGCAGGCCGCGGCGCCTCCGCCGGCCCTCGCTCAGCCGCCGCCCCGCCCTCACCGCCGTCGCTGAGGCCCCGGGCCAGGGGGCGCGTGGGGCAGCCGAGCGGGAGCCCGTCCAGCCAGGCGCGGAGGCCGCCGCAGAGAACCGCGGCCGCCGGAAGGGGCGGGGCCCGGGCCGGCGTCCGGGGCGTTGCCGGGAGACGGCGTCCGGAGAGCCGCGGCCGCCGGAAGGGGCGGGGCCCGGGCCGACTTCCGGCGGGGGAGGGGCGCCGCTGGGCCGGGGGGGACGGGGGAGGGAGAGCGGGGCCGCGTCCCGCGTGTACAAGCCCGCGCCCCCGACGGGTGGAAACTCGCGGCGCACTGTTGCACACACTCCTGCGTCGGTTTAATGAGGGCCCGACTATTGAGAACGCGGTCGCCGACTCAACCGGAAAACGCTTCGCTGCAGCCCCGGCCCCCC
>RCUC01143868.1:0-45766 GCA_003697995.1 Taxidea taxus jeffersonii | reverse complement strand
GGGGGGCAGAAGCAGGCTCCCTGCTGAACCAAGGGCCCAATGCAGGGCTCAATCCCAGGACCCTGGAATCATAACCTGAGCGGAAGGCAGAGGCTTTAACCCACTGAGCCACCCAGGTGCCCCTATATCTATGTCTTTAAGAATTAAAATTAATTTCATTAATTTAGTTCAAATATGTATAGGTTAAAAAATCATCTATTTTGGGGCACCTGGGTGGCTCAGTGGGTTAAAGCCTCTGCCTTCGGCTCGGGTCATGATCCCAGGATCCTGGGATCGAGCCCCGCATCGGGCTCTCTGCTCAGCAGGGAGCCTGCTTCCCCCTCTTTCTCTCTGCCTGCCTCTCTGCCTACTTGTGATCTCTGTCAGATAAATAAATTTAAAAAATCTTAAAAAAAAAAAATAATCATCTATTTTGTTTTCCATGCTAGTGTACCAAACTACCAGAAACTTAGTGGCTTGAACAACACAACTTTATTGTTACAGTTTCATAAGTCAGAAATCTGAGATGGTGTCACTAGGCTAAAATCAAGATGTCAGTCAGCAGGAGCCTAGGAGAGAATCTGTTTGCTTTTTCCGCTTTCTAGAGGCTGCCTGATTTCCTTGGCTCAAGTCTTTCCTCTGTCTTCAAAGCCAGCAATATAGTATCTCAATGATACTTCTTTATTCACATCTCATTGGAACCACAGGTTGGAAAGATTTTCTGCTTTTAAGGATCAATGTGATAAGATTTGATCCATCTAGGTAATACAGTATAATCTCCCTATTTTAAGGGCATTAACTGAATTACATTTGCAAAATACCTTTTGCCATAAATATGCAATGGTGCCAACCATTTAGATTTTTTTTTCTAACTTCTCAACTGTGTTTTATAGGTTTTAGTTCAGATCTTTTACTTCTTTTTCCTAATTATTTTCTTCTGTGTGATGATACTATCATTGAAATTATTTCTTAATTTTCAGATTATTTATTACTTGCACATAGAATAGAAATGACATTTTCATATATTGGTTTAGTATTCTGGAACCTTTCTAAACTCCTTAGTTCTACAAATTTGTGTGTAGATATATAAAGATTGTCTGCATGAGATGCTTGGTATTTTTTAACCTATTTTAAGTATGTCTGTTACTTATACCCTAGCTATCTGAGAAATGTAGAATGAGAAAAGAACATCTTAGGAAGTAGGGATAGATTAAGGAGTTAGGATAACTTGACTTCTGACTTATGTGACAAAACCGATTTCAGAAAAATAGCTTAGAAAGAGTCAATCTGTGTGCAAAACTAATTAGGTCCATTTGAGCTTATGTTCGAAGTACTTGCAAAAATGGGCTCAAACCTGTCTGTAACTAGAGGAGACTAATTTGAAACTTATGTATGGTGTTGTAAGAATAGGCAGTGTGATCGAAGATATAATAAAGTATAATATCCAGGCAAAGCAATTTATGAATTTTCAGTTCTCAGGCCATAATAATCATATTTAGAGGCAGTATTTGCAAAATGAAACATATCTAGAGCAAGGAGAACAGGATATTAAAAAAGTTATGTCATATGAGAAATTTAAGCTGTGAGTTGTTGGAACAAACTTCTCTGAATCAACCCAAAACTTGTTCGAAGTCTGTGAAATATACAAATGCCTTCTCAGTGGCTTTTGAGAAAATCAAAGAAAATGGCTATGGAGCCACATTTGCATCAACTTAAAGCACATGCGATAGTCATGGGGATCTGAAATGCTTGTTTGAAAATGTTAAAAAAAAGCACCGCATACCTTAATGTCAACACAGGGAGGGATGCCTAGCTACTTACCTCTCTCTCTCACTGAACTATTTACTCAGATACTACTCGAAACTAAAACTGACAAGTCACTTTTTCTTCTAAGGGCATAGTATAATTCTTAGTGAAGATAAACAAGTTGAACTATTGGAGGAGAAAAGGAAAATTCAAAGCTGATGTCAATTCTCCTGGGGTACCAACGAGGAAAGCTAGAAACTTTATATCATTTTATTTCTTTATGAAAAGAGGAAACTAACAATATCATCTCTCCTTTGGAGTATAGAAAAAGAAGCATGCCTAACTATAAATTCAGAGATTGTATGAACATACCAAACAGCCATTAGCTGTTGTTCTCGTTCATCCCAAAGAGATGGAAGTGTCATGGTTTCCCTAACCATTCATCTAACTTCTAATTATTTAATACATAATGAAGATAACACTTGTTAAAGAGGGAACCTGGGTTAGAGGCTCTGCCTTCGGCTTGGGTCATGATCCCAGGGTCCTGGGATCAAGCCCCGAATTGGGATCTCTGCTCAGTGGGGAGCCTGCTTCCCCCTCTCTCTGCCTGCCTCTCTGCCTGCTTGTGATCTCTGTCAAATAAATAAAATCTTTAAAAAAAAAACACAAAAAAAAACTTGTTAAAGAGACAGCCAAAGTCAATTTTTATATAGGAAAAATGTATATTTGTGTCCACATAAGGCAATACAGAATTTATAACAAACCATGTGTGTGAAAACTATTAATTACATTCCAAATACAATTGGTGGAACCATAGTAGCACGTAGAGATGTTTTAAAACAACATGCAGCATGTCAACAAAGGGGCTGTGTGATGATATACAGCTTTCTGTTACCACTCATGTTAGTTTGATGATTAGAATTAAGAAGCCATAGTTTTAGCATTTTACATCTGAACATGATAGTTAACATATAAGCATTTTACTGTTTCAGTTATATTTTAGTAATTTTTTGGAGGGTTTGGCTCACATATTAAGCGTTATACTATATTTTCCTATTTAAATGATGATTTATAGGAAATTGGCTCCAAGTTAAGGTTCCCATAAGGAACTGATTCATAACTTGATGAGGGAGATGCTTGGATGTATATGTACAATTTCTTTTTTTTTTTTGGTAGTCACTTACTGGTTTTCTATCAAGCATCTCATCTCCTCTTTTCCCTTCCCCTTCCTAAAACTATTCTTAGCATTTTAGTATCACGCCTTAGCCGATGCATCCCATGTGGTTTTGGGGAAAGCGGATTAAACTCACAGAGGCAGGCCATGCATGACTGGCTGGAGCAGCATATCCCATTGTTCCCAGAAGGCAATACACCAACATACATTCATGGTTCAATAGTAAATAAGCATGCTATTTGGATATAAACTCTATTAGAAATAGGGCATTATTCCCTGGATATAAACCTTTGTTTACACCAACCCAAGTTGTAATTCTTAAGGTAGTACAGATAAAATTATTCTTTATATATTAAAGCAGAAGGAAGGATTTGCACAGTTCAAGGATAATATGATTTGGTTCTATATTTATTCAGCTATTGAGGATCTTTCTTCCTTTCTGCCTTGGAAAAATTAATCATGTTCATAAAGTCAAGAATTTTATTTCTAAAATAAAGTTTAATGATTTCACTATCCTTCGTGAACAAAAATACCACTAATATTATAAAGGATGAAGAAAATTGAGCCTGTCTAAATATATGTCTTGACTGGATATTCACAAACTATTCTATACATAATAGAAAAAGGTAATTTTTCCAATCAAGAGTCAAGAGACTTATATCATAGTTCAAACTCTTTAAAATTAACATGTACAATATACTCCTATATAATGTAAGCCTTGTGGGAGCGATGAGCACAATAATGGCTCAGTTTTCTTTCTGTAGATCAAATGAGCTGGTCTATTTAATTTATAATCCTTATTGCTACTTACTATCTGTGAATTCTAATTTAGGGCTCAGATTGTGGTGGCCCTGTCATCCAAAAGAGCAAACAAATTAAAAGATAGAGAAATTCTTCTTTTCTTAGCTTATTATACACTAGAAAGGAAAACTCAAAAAACAGAAATGCTATAAACTCATGTCTCTAATAAACAGAAATGTGAAAAGTTTATGACTCTGAATCCCACAGAATTACCTCATGGTATTTTATGCTTAAAGTAGACCTTTTAAAATACAGTACTGACATGTTTCTATTTCATATATTCATGTTTGTACTGGCAATTTCACATCTGTACAAATCTTATGATCATTCTTTAGTAAATACTAAAGAATAAAAACACCTGTGAAATTTGGAAAAAATATATTACTACTCAGTATAGCCCATCCAGATTCTTAGTTTAACTCACTCAGTTACTACAAAGATCTTTAGAGCTGAATCTGATGTTGTATAACAGTCCATCACTGCCCTCTGATGGCACTACTAATATATAATTTTAAATTCAGCAAGCAAAAAAACACTTTATTGCAATGTAAAATACCATATATTAATTTTATAAGCCACAGAAATAGAAAACAAATTAGGAGAAATTCATAATTTTCTACAAATATTACTTAGTAAGTTATAAAAATTTACAGTGTTCCTTCACATAAGCCCTTCAAATGGTTTTTCAAAATTTTCCCTGATGAACAGTTTAAAGGCACAAAGTCCATATGTTTAAGCAAAAGCCTTCATAAATAATGAAATAAAAAGAGATACAAGGTTAAGCAGAAAACTACAGATTGCAAGGTCATTTTATAAAGGAGAGAAAATATAATAGCAAACATTAATGTCTGAGATGTAGGCAGAATTTTTACATGCAATATATATTTATTCACTATTTAGGTCCATGTTTTAACTACTAAATAAGGGCAAATCGCCTACTGTCTGCAGAAGAGCAAATATAAGAAAATAAGTATTTAATGAAAGGTCTGGAATTTTCTAAGTTTGAACATCAAAAGCATTTGTACTATATCAATATTGAAAAGTACTGACTGCATTTAATGGCACTAAAATTGCAAAGTCTGAATCTTCATTTATTTAAAGAGAAGAAAGTAAGCTGAGGATGTCCACTTGATTGCAGATATTCGTTATTGGCAATAGACTTTTCCACCCATGTTACGCTTACGAAACTGTCCACTAGAAAAGAAAAATACATGGAGAAAAGTAAGTTTTATTTAAAGTTATGTTAAAATTTCCCCGAGAACAAAAATAGGCATGTGGGCTATACAAAATGACTTCTGTGCATAGCAGTGATAAGTATGATTTTCCATTATGGTCAAACATCTGAAATAAGATATATAATTTTTTAAAAACACAAAGAAGTAAAACAAAATATCTGGGCAGATTAACTGGTAGTTAAATCCCAAATATCCAATAATCAGTTCAGGATAAATAAAACAAAACACCACAGAATAAAAACAGTGAAACCAATAAAATAAAAATAGAGGAATTCCTGTTTGAGGCAGGGAACCAAGAACTTGCAGAAATTAAGTAATTGGTTTGTCCAAGTTTTTTCCTTGCTTTACTTGAGAAACTTTGTTGTTCTGTTCAAGCAACTCTATAAAATCTGCAGTAGTGAATTCTGGAAAAAGCCACTGGGATGGTACCAGGTATTTACCAGTCTCTTGAGGAATGGTTTTCATGTAGATCCAAGGAATTTTACTGAGTGTTACATATTCTTTTAAAAATCTGTATTTCAGTTTTGAAAGTTCAGGGTTAATCCAAGTAAAGATGCTTTTGTTTATTCTAGGACTTCTTAGAGACTTGAACACTGTGCCTTTTTTTTTTTTTTTTTAATTTCTAAGAAAAGGATTCAGTATACAATATAGGGTCCAGGATTTAAATTTGTTTGTTTGTTTTTGTTTTGTTTTTAGCATGGGACTCTCTCCCACAATGTATCTCTGGAGACTAGTATTAAAAACACTAGAGCTGGCATTAGGTTGAGGAGCTTAAAAACGTCTTGATGACTAAATTCCACTCTCCCACTCTTGGAGATGCTGATTGGTATGAGGTGGGACCCAAGGGTCAATCTTTTAGAAAGTTCCTCCTGAGTTCCCACCGCCTGGCTAGAGTTGAGAGCCACTGCATGAGAGTACATGCCCTACTCTGGTACTGTTATATCCTGTACTGATATTAGTGTGCACCCGGATGTCAGCACCACTTCTTAAAATAAGGCTTAAAATAACTCACTTCTTAAAATAAGGCTGCTTTGCCACTGTGGAAGACAGTATGGGGGCAGGAAATACCATATGATCCAGTATTCCCAATACTGGGTATTTACCCAAAGAATATGAAAACACTAATTTGAAGAGATCTATGTACCTATATGTTTATCGCAACATTCTTTACAATAACCGAGATATGGAAGCAATCTAAGTGGCCATTGATAGATCAATGGGTAAAGAAGGTGTGCTGTGTGTGCCCTTCCCCCCACACAACAGGGGGTATTACTCAGCCATTAAAAAAAGGATGAGGTCTTGCCATTTGCAACAACATGGATGGAACGAGAGGGTATTAAGGTAAGTGAAATAAGTCAGAGAAAGACAAATACCATATGATCTCACTTACATGTGGAATCTAAAAAACAAAAAAAAATTTAAAAAAGCAGAAACAGAGTAATAAATACAGAGAACAAACTGATGGTTGGTGGTGGGGAGGGGGTGGGAGGATGGGCAAAATGGGTGAAGGGTAGTGGGAGATATAGGTTTCCACTTATGGAATGACTAAGTCATGGGGGAAAAGGGTAGAGCTTGGAGAATACAGTCAATGGTACTGAAACAAGGTTATGATAGATGCAGCTACACATATCATGCAGGGTTATGATAGATGCAGCACAGCATAATGTATGGACTTGTGGATCACTATGTTGTATACCTGAAACCAATGTAATACTGTATATCAAAACAATGAAATTAAAAAGATAAAAAAAAAATAAAGCTGCCTTTCCAGAAGATAGTGGGCATTGCCAATGCCAATCATCCTAGGCAGAGCTAGTCAGGAGACGAAGATGTGTTGTTCATGAACACAGGGAAATGACATGTTTTCTTCATACTATGGAGTCTAGAAGAATCTAGCTACATAATAGGGCACTCCAGGCCACTCTGGCCTGGCAGCAGTCTTTAAAGGACCCTAGGTCAAGAGGGGTTGAAAATTAAAGTCACACTCTGCCTTATGTTCCCCCTTCTGTTAGTTCTGAGCCTCTAAAAATTGATTTTGAACTTCACTGTATGCTTTTGATAATCTACATAGATGGTCAAGGAGAAAGGAGCATGTCCCTCAAAGCCTATGCATTAATGGTAGAAGTGCTTAGGAATATTCCAAAGAAAAATGACATAGTGTACAACAGTTGTGGTTTATCAGAGTGAGTCACTGTCCAACTTTGATGGCCTTGAGGGTGATTTCTGTTAAAAGAACCGAGAGCTCTCTTGTAAGAGCAGTACACAAAGAAAAACAGGTACTGAATTTAAAATCGGGATGATTCTAATTCTGAGCAATTCTGAAGAGACCAGAAGCAGTACATGGCCTAATTTATTTCTAATGAATAGGTTTCAGGCTACGCTTCAGGTTTAAGAAAGGTTCTTTCTTTCCTAGAGTTTAAAAGCTGATGTGAAACTAGTTAGGTTAGAACATGTCAAATAAGTATCTTCTTGATTCTGGCTATATGTAAGTATTGTTTTCTTATAACATTATATGTGATTTTAATTACCGCTGAATACCTCAGCATCATTTTCAGTCCTACAATTTTTCATAATTTTTTTGTTTGTTTTTGAGAACCTTTCATAAAGTAAACCTAGTGGCAGAGACCTATATCTCAGTGGAACAATTAAACATCTATACTTCTGATAAATATTTGACTTTGTATCAACTAACTATTTTACTTTATGGTAGATTTATTCTACTCTATTGTAAAAGTATATAAAAAAACATAAGCACAATGGTCACAGTTATTTACCTTACCATTGAAACTGATTATTCTATACATTGTTAAAAGTTAATGATAAAAAATTTGTTTTCTATTAATTTCACTTATTAAAAAAATTAGATGACTTATTTCACTAAGCATATTACCCTCTAGTTCCATCCATGTCGGAGAAAGACAACTATCATATGATCTCCCTGATATGAGGAAGTGGAGATGCAACAGGGGTGGGGGCTAAGGGGGTAGGAAAAGAATAAATGAAACAAGATGGGATTGGGAGGGAGACAAACCAAAAAAGACTCTTAATGTCATAAAACAAACTGAGGGGTGTGGGGGGAAGGGGGGCTGGGAGAGGGTGGTGGGGTTACATTATATGTTTAAATTAAAAAAATAAATTAATTAAAAAAATTAGATGAATATACAATGGCAAAATACACACAGATAAATCTTATTTCTATGTTATAGCACTGAGCCAGAATCACCTCTGATCAGAAGGCTCCTAAGTGGCCTGCCCCACTGGTTAGGAGGATATATACATGTATTATTTATAGATATAGTTTTAGGAGCAAAAAAAAAAAAGTCAGTGGTATTGTGATAGTGTTGTACGGTGATAGGGAAGCTACACTTGAAGTGAGCATAGCAAAATGTGTCAAGAAATTGCATCACTATGTGGTACACCTGAAACTGAGGTAACACTGTATATTAACTGGATTTTTTAAAAAAATTAAAGTTTAAAAAAAGCAAACAGAATTGAGAAGACAGTAAATCAGCAAAATAAGTGCTAATAAATCATGACAAGTTAAATATAAACAACTAAAGTTCAGGATATTGATTTTCACAAATATACTTTAAAATTTCTTTTCAGTATAACAGAATTCATTGTTTATGCACCACACCCAGTGCTCCATGCAATATGTGCCCATATACTTAAGAAATTTATTTCCTTTAAAAATAGATCAAAGAATAAGATCTTAATATCTGAACAATTGTTTTCTTGAGCTTTAACGTGCAAAATAAAACCTTTATAGTTTGGCAGACAGTAAAGATCCCCAAGTTCTGGGACCTGTTTAACTTGTCCATTATTATATTTCCAGTGTCAAGAACTGCAATTGCTACATTGGGAGGTACGAGGTATATATTACACTCCCCACCCTCCCATACACCCTACTGTCCAACTTACTTAACCAAGATAATGACTGACAATAGAAAGCTCAAAAACCTCAAATCACTGAGTGAAAAAATATAGGTTATATATAAAAAAAGAATCCATAGTGTAATCCAATTTAACAAGATTAATGAATAAATGGGTATTAGAAATGATGTCTGTCAAAATGACACAGAACTGGAGTGATTTTTACGTTCTTTATTACACTCTTCATATTAAGTTTCCTATGTATTAGTATTAATTATATAAATACAAAGTACTAAGATGTAGTGTCAAGATAATCTGGAAAAACAATCTATTTTCCTTTTGGGAAAAAGAAGGCAAATCTATTACAATGAATGTTGGAATGTCCAAATAAATTGGCACTTCTTCTAATCTCTACTTTTCATGCTTTTAAATTTATTCAAAATTTCCTGATAATCCATTGCAAGAGGAAGTTATTCAATAGACTGTTACTGAAGGTTTTAAAAACTCCAGGTAAATTAAATCTTTAGTAAATTTTAATACTTACCCTAAGTCCACCTTCTGGTGGGGGCCCAGATTCAGCCATTTGTTTTTCTAGTTTTTCCTTTTTCTTTCTCTTTTCTTCCACAGACCGAACATCCAGAATGCCCCGAGATGCAGCCTTTAGAAAATTTATTAAGTGGTACAAAAAAAACAAGGAAAACCAGTATTCAGTATCCAAAAGGTGTTTGTTGCTTTCTAGGTTTTTCTTTGGAGGTGAGGGGTTTTATCTTTGGTTATAAAGAACTATACTATTTCTATAACAGCTTTATATAAAACATATGATCATTTCTTCATTGGGTATTTTTTCCCTAAATTTCACATCTGTCAGTGTGGTTTTTTTTTTAAAGATTTTATTTATTTATTTGTCAGAGAGAGAGCAGGAGCGAGCACAGGCAGACAGAGTGGCAGGCAGAGGCAGAGGGAGAAGCAGGCTCCCTGCCAAGCAAGGAGCCCGATGTGGGACTCCATCCCAGGACGCTGGGATCACGACCTGAGTCTGACCTGAGCCTGACCTGAGCCAAAGGCAGCTGCTTAACCAACTGAGCCACCGAGGCGTCCCCTGTCAGTGTTTTATAAGGCATCATCATATAATCCCAAAGAAGAAAGGTATTAAAGGGGCATCTTACATTACAGAAGACATCTATAATTTTCATGCATTAAATGATATAAATGCATTAATATAACCTATAGAAATATAGAAATCATTTTGAAAAATGATTCCATGTAAATTTACAGGTTATCAGACACCATTTTCTTTAGCAATGCTAGTAATAAATAGAATGAAGTACACAATTATCTACATGAGCAGAATTTTATTTCTACTTTTACCTCTTTCTGTCTTCTCTCTGCAGCCTCTGCAAGCTTTGCTCTTTTCTCTTCCTAAAGAAAACATGTAAAAAAAATGCTTTAAAATAAAATGAAACATTATCATGGATAATTTATATCTTAGAGATAATATAACCAATTTACAAAAATATTTAGTACTTGTTCAAAATGTCCCACTAAGACTGCCACTATTTACAATGTTTATGAAATACTTAACTTCCTGAATTTCATTCTTCTAATCGATAGGTCTTCAAATAAGCACATGATAAGACACATATACATAAGATATATTATATATGCATATATATATTCAGGTTAGCCTATAAAATAATTCATTTGCTTTTTTTTTTTTAAAGGGTCTTACAAGCTAGTCAGGGCAATAATAAAACAAATGACCTTTAATAAGGCAGAGGAAGGAAATATGTGGTTTGAAGTAGGCTGGTATTTTCAGGAAATGTTCATGAATGAAATGGGCTAATCTCATTGTGTAGGATATTGAAGCCCTGAAGGAAATTTGTAAGAGGTACTGCTCCATGTTGGGAAACAGTGGATATTACTTTTATACCATGTATTGCTACTATTAACAATTATAAGTTATAAATTCTTTAAATACATAAGACAGTAAACAGAATTCTCTTGGCAGCTGTGTTAATAGCTCCTTTGTTTTTCATACCACAATACATACATTCATTCATCCACTAGACAAATAGTTACTGAGCAATTATCATGCCTCAGGAACTTTTCTAGGTGCTGAGGTTGCAGCAATGAAAAAACACAGACAAACGTTTCCATACACATGGAACTTACATTCCTATGAGGGGGACTCAGGTAAACATAATCAAGTAAATATATGTCTGTTAAATAGTAGTAAGTGCCTCGAGAAAATATAAAGAAGAGTATGGTGGATAAGAAATGGAAGGATGAGGGGCACCTGGGTGGCTCAGTGGGCTAAAGCCTCTGCCTTCGGCTCAGGTCATGATCTCAGGGTCCTGGGATAGAGCCCCACATCAGGCTCTCTGCTCAGTGGGGAGCCTGCTTCCCCTCTCTCTCTGCCTGCCTCTCTGCCTACTTGTGATCTCTGTCAAATAAATAAATTAAAAAAAATAAAAAAAAAAAAAAATGGAAGGATGAGTGGGCGGTGTAGTAGTGGATCTATTTTAGTTAGGGTGGTCCCCAATAAGCTCCAAAGATAAAAGACATTCAAGTAGTGAGCCATGTGTTTATCTGTGGCGATGAGGGGGGAGAGCTTAACAAATGCTAGTATATTGGTATTTTATTAACAGCCACATAAACAAAGTTAACATTTAAAAATAACAGTAGCAAGAAAGACCAGGTAAATTTTCCCATTATCGACTTCCAGGTCATTTTTAGTACCCATAATCAAATGGCTGAAGAGTTAATGTACTTCCCTAAACAACTCCGTTCCTTCAACGAATTTTTAGATAGGAGAACAGAGGAATTTAGCTTTTCTGTTATCAATAACCTGTAAGGACTATTAATGTAAAGATAATGTTGTAAACAGAAAGCTACAAAAAGTATAAATGGATTGTACCACCAACCACCTACTTAAGTAAGAATTTCCGCTAGACAATGAATAATTTCTAGTTTAAGTGTGTCACAAATATTACATGTTTAAAAAACGTGTTTAAAAAAACATGTTTTTTAAAATGTATTCTTTTTAATCTAAAATTTATCAAAAAATTCTAACTTTAATAATTTAAAAATAGTGGGCACCCTGCATTTTTATTTGGTAAACATGGATTACAAATTGTACCCTCTTTATTATGTAAAATCCGTTATTGTTTTAAAAGGAGGAAGAACTTGAAAGAGAGAGAGAAATAGTAACGGGAAATCATTGATTACTACGGTATCCAATAAAGCAAAGGAGGAGCGTAAGAGACTTTATTGAGCACCTTCTTTAAACAGTTCGTACAGACACAGGAAAACGCACATCTCCTAGAAGATTAAACACTTCGGTAGACGAAGAGAGGAATTCTTTTCGCACCCTGACCCCATCCACAGGACCGCCAAGAATGGCCCACACACCGCACCGTCCGCGTACGCCTGCGTCTTACGAGCTCCCAATTTCGCCCAAGTCTGCGAAAGGTAAACACCGTGGGTGCAGCCTGTGGGCAATTTTTTTTGTAACGGAAGTGGAGAGAGCGACTCGGAGGCGGCGGCGGCTCAGGTCCCGCCGCCTGACCCGGAGTCCCCCGGAGCGCGTCCACACGTCTTCGCCACCAGACACCCACCAGCGGCTAGCTCTCCAGCCCGCGCCCCCGCTTCTAACCGCCCCGGTGCCCAAAGCTCGGGGCCTCCTGGCGCGCCCCTCCGGAGAACAGGTGCACGCGGCGCGGGTCGGCCACAAGGGAACTGGGGGACATGGGGACGCGGCCTTACTCACCAGGTCCGGCGAGGGAGGCGCGGTCTCCCCCGGACAGGGAAAGCACAGCCCCATCGGGAGCGCGGCTGGGGGTCCTTTTCTGGGACCCCCCCTCCCAGACCCGGCAGTGCCAACTGCGCGGTCAGACGGGTTTCCCAGGTTCGCAGCGCTCGTCCCGCCCCCACCCGGGACCTGCGCGTAGGCTCCGCTCCGCCCCGCCCCTCTGCGGCAACGCCCCGCCCGCCCCCGGCTCCTACCCGCCTCACCCACTTCCGAGGCTCCGCCCCCTTCGGCTCTCCGCCCCGCCCCTGCCTCGCACCACCTCCCTCAAGAGGAGACTCCCTACCGCGCCCAGCCCAGCCCTGCACTGCCTGGCCAGTCCCAGGCCGGCAGACAAGGCCTCCATGTGAGGAAAAGCCTGCTGCATTGGGGCAGAGAGAGAGAAGGGGAGAGAGAAATAGATATACCGTATTGTATTTATTCATTTGTCAGTGGACGCATTAAGTTGTTTCCATACATTGCTATTGTAATAACTGCAATGAACATGGGGTTACAGACGTCTTTTTATGATACTGCTCTGTTCCTTTTGACCTTATACCCCAAAATGAGATTCCTGGATCATATATATGGTAGTTTTAATTTTAGTTTCTAAGGATTCTCCATATTTTCCATGGTGGCCTTAACAGTTGACAGTTCCAGCAATAGCGCACGGGGTTCTCTTTTCTCCACATCCTTGCCAGCAATTATCTCGTCTTTTTGGAAACAGACATCATAGCAGGTGTGACTTGATACCTCATTGTGGTTTTGATTTACATTTCCCTGATAATTGATGTTGAGCACCATTTCATGGGCCTGTTGGCTGTTCACATGTTGCTGGGGAAATGTCCATTTAGGTTCTTTGCCCATTTTTAAAAATTGGTCATTTGGTTTTTTTGCTCTTGAGTTGTAGGATTTACTTGTATATTTTAGATATTAACCCATTATCGGATACGTGATTTACAAATATTTTCTCCCATTCCATGGGTTGCCTTTTCATTTTGTTTGTAGTTTGCTGTGCAGAAGGTTTTTTAGTTTGATGTAGCCCCACTTGTTTATTTTTGCTCTTGTTGCCTTTGCTGTTGTTGTCAAATCCAAAATATCACTAAGACCAAGGTCAAGGAGCTTACTGCTTATGCTTTCTTCTAGTTTTATGGTTTCAGGCCTTATGTCCAAGTTTTTAATCCATTTGACTTGATTTTTGTGTATGGTGTTAAGAAGTCCATTTCTGTTCTTTTGCATATGGCTGTGAAGTTTTTCCAACACCATTTCTTGAAGAGGCTACCCTTTTCCCATTGTGTCTTCTAGGATTCTTTGTCAAAAACTAACTGAACAAATATATGTGGGCTTATCTCTGGACTTTCTATTCTGCTCTATTGATGTTTACATCTGTTTTTATGCCAAACTGAACTGCTTTGATTCTAATTGCTTGCTAATATAGTTTGAAATTAGGAAATGTGATGATCCTAGCCTTGTTTTTAAGATTGCTTTGGTAATTCAGATTCTTTGTGGTTCTATACACATTTTAGGATGTTTTTCTATTTCTGTGAAAAATGACATTGGAATTTTGATAGGGATTGCATTGTATCTGTAGATTGCTTTTGGTAATATGGACATTTTAACAACATTAATGCTGATCTATGAACATGAGATATTTTCCCATTTATTTATTTCCCATTTATTTCCCCATATATTCCCATTTTCCATAAACACTGATTGCTTTCTATTTCTATAGGTTGATTATATTTCTAGAGTTCCAGATACATGGAATATCATATGTGATTTATCTTTCCATTAAAATAAAGTTTTTTAAAGTTCATCTGTGTAATTGTGTGTAAGTTCTTAAATCCAGCATAGTTAACAAACAGTATTCGTTTCTATAGTGTACAATATAGTGATTTGGCAATTCTATACCATACTCCTTGCTCGTCAGATAAGTAACTATACATTTTATTTTTAGTCTTTTTTGAAGATTTTTTTTTAATTTACTTGAGGGAGAGAGAATGGGAGCGGGGTGGGGAGGGGTGAAGGAGAGGAAGAGAGAGAATCCCAAGCAGACTTCATCCTGAGCATGGAGCCCAGTGCAGGGCTGGATCCCATAACTCCAAAATCATGACCCAGGCCTAAACCAAAAGCCAGTACTTAACCAACTGAGCCACCCAGGTGGCCCGATACACAACATTTGAAAAATCAGTTTTTCTATCCGTGGACTTAATGGGCTGTTTGCACTTTCAGGCTGTTATGAACAGAGCTCTATATATTCATGTACAATTCTTTGTATGAACATGTTTATTTCTCTTCAGTGAACAACTGAGTAGAATAACTGGGTCATATTTCACATGTATGGAAAACTGTTAGGAATTTTTTTTGTAAGTTACAGTGCTAATGCCATTTCCATAGCAATGATGTAAGAAAGAAAGTACCAATTGCTTCTTATTCTAGCCGAATTTGGTACTGTCAGCGGCTTTGTGGTTTTTTTTGTACAGTCAGCTTTTTAAGTTTTACAAATTCAAATGGGTATAGAGTGGTATTAATTTGCATTTCCCACATTTTCATGTACATCTTGGCTATTTGAATATCTTTTTAGAAATAGTTAAATTCTTTTGTCCACTTTATGGAAAGTTTATATTATATAATTAGTTCTAAAAAGTTTTTTTGTTTGTGTGTGTGTGTGTGTGTGTGACCAAAGTACATATTATCACTTCAATCCTATGAAATCCACCTAGACTTACTTTATGGCCCAGTAGATGGTCTATTTTGTTGTCTCACTGTGTATTTTAAAAGTATATGTGTTCTGTTTATGTTGGGGTATTCTTTAAATATCAGTAAGATAATTGGCTGGTAATGTCATTTAAGAATTCTCTTTACTGGGGCGCCTGGGTGGCTCAGTGGGTTAAGCCTCTGCCTTTGGCTCAGGTCATGATCTCAGGGTCCTGGGATTGAGCCCCACATCAGACTTTGTGCTCAGCAGGGAGCCTGCTTTCCCCCTCTCTGTCTCTGCCTGCTCCTCTGCCTACTATTGATCTCTCTGTCAAATAAATAAATAAAATCTTTAAAAAAAAAAAAGAATTCTCTTTACTGATTTTCTCATGCATTTCTAAGAGAGGAATGTTTATATTTGAGTTATAATTGTGGATTTGTTTATTATTTGAATTCTTCCAGTCCAGTTTTTGCTTAACATATTTTGATGCTTTGTTATTGAGTACATATGTTTATGATTATTATTATTATTATTATTATTTTTAAAGATTTTATTTATTTAATTGTCAGAGAGAGAGCGGGAGCGAGCACAGGCAGACAGAGTGGCAGGCAGAGGCAGAGGGAGAAGCAGGCTCCCTGCTGAGCAAGGAGCCCGATGTGGGACTCGATCCCAGGATGCTGGGATCATGACCTGAGCCGAAGGCAGCTGCCTAACCAACTGAGCCACCCAGGCGTCCCTATGATTATTATTTTGTGTGAACCTTTTATCACTATAAAATATTCATCCATCTCCAATAATATGACTTGTTCAGACAACCAACTTATGTTTTTAATATAGCCATTTTAGTTTTCTTAAGATTTTTGTTTTCATTTTATATATTTAATTTTTAAACCTATTAATATTTATATCAAAGTGTGTTTCTAATAGTTTGTAGTTCTTTTTGCATTTCAAAAATCCAGTTTGACAGTCTCTGTCTGTTGGGGGAAATTTTCCTATGGGTCTTTCATGTTTCTGTTTTGTAAGCAAAGGTTTTAATATTTTTTATTCTAGACTGTCTTTTCAAGGATGTTTGTATAGTAAGCAAACTTGGAAGATATAGTCTCCTCTGGAGCAAGTTTGCTTACTGTCTAGCATATAGAGATTATGTCTCCTTCAGAGCAAAAGTTGGGTAGGTTTGCTAGTAACCCCTTATAGAAGATTGGGGCTTCTTTAGCTGTGATAAAACCCACTGTGTGCACAGCATCCACCTGGGCCTACCTGCCCCTCCATGGGGCTTGGGAGTCAAAGGAAACAAATATAAGCATGTACTTGAAGTAACAAAGTCCTTTGTTTTCTGCCAGCATCTATAAAAGTATGGTAGTCTACCTATTATATTGCAGAAATAAAATAGAAAATCCTTCACAGTTCTCGCTACTTCCTTTTAGTTGGAGTGTTTAGGCCATTTGCATTTAATGTAGCTATTGATCAGTTTGGGATTGATCATCTTCCCATTTGTTTTATTTTCAAATCTGTTATTTTCTTCTTCTTCAGATGAGTTTTTAGCATTACATATTTATCTTCACAAATAGCTATATCTCTTTGTGTATGTGTCAGTTTCTCTAGTATTTACAGTATGTATCCTTAACATCTGAGTCTCCCTTCAAATAATATACTTTTTTGTGTAAAATATAAGCTTTCAATGAATTGTACTTCCATTAGCCCTCCCCCACCTATATTTTTATCACTGTATGTTAATACCAAAATGTTAGTTTTGCTTAAAACAGTCAATTTTTTTTTAATTAAAAAATTAGAATCCTTGGGACGCCTGGGTGGCTCAGTGGCTCAGGTCATGATCTCAGGGTCCTGGGACCGAGCCCCGCATCAGGCTCTCTGCTCAGCTGGGAGCCTGCTTCCTCCTCTCTCCCTGCCTGCCTCTCTGACTACTTGTAATCTTTATCAAATAAATAAAATCTTTAAAAAATTAGAATCCTCTTATATTTACACATACATGTATCATTTCCAGAGCTCTTCATTGTTTCATGAAGATCCAAAAATGTATCTAATATCATTTTCCTTCCACCTAAAGAACTTTATCCTGCAAATCTGCTAGTGATAAGTTTTTTTGGCTCTTCTTTTCTGGAGGAAATATTCTGCATATTTCCTTTAAGTTTTGAAGGATATTTTTGCTCCATATAAAACTTGTTGACTTTTTTTTTTCCTTAAAAGATGTCATTCTGGTTTACTTGTTTTCTAATGAGGATATACCCCAGTCCCTCATGATGTTTCCTTTCCCTTTTTGGTGTTTTTCAGTAGTTTGATTATCAGGTACTTTGGTAAGTTCTGGCATTTATCTTGCTTGGCATTTATTAAAATTTCTGGATTTGTGGGATTCATGTTCACCAAATTGGAAATATTTGGGGAATTTTTTTTACTCACATCCTACTGCATTCAGACATTCCTAATTATTCATATGTTAGATCACTTGATACTATCTCACAATTCAGCAAGGAGCTAATCATTTTCCTAGTTTTTTCCTCTTTGCTTCAGTTTGAACTATTTCTATTGGTATATCCACTATATCTTAAATTTCAGTGACTTCTTTTTTTACACAAATATACTGTTACTATCACTTGGTGAAATTCAAACTTTCAGGTATTTTCCAGTTCTAAAAGTTCCATTTAGTCCTTTTTAGTATCTTTCATTTCTGCCACATTTTTCTTTAAACTGCTGAGCATAACCAACATATGAATAATAGATGTTTAATCTAAGTCTGTCATCTCTTTTCACTTTGGATCTCTTTCTATTGACCTGATTTCCTTTTGATTATGTGTTACAATTTTCTATTTCTTGGCAGGCCTAAGAATTTTGATTTGGTAATAGACATTGGGTATTGATAACAGACAAAGAGTAAACAGATCTGTGCAGATCTGAAATACTCCTCCAGGCAATAAATGGGGTTCATTTTGTTTCTTCCCTCTTTATTTTGGAAACTGCAAATCAGTCACTGAATATAGTATCTTTGTTAATTCAGTAGTCAGTAATGTATAAAATAATTGTGATACTTGCATTTACATGTTAGAAATTACTTGCATAATTAAGACAGCATTTGACAAAGACAGATGTGATTATCATTTTATATGTAAAATTTGATGCAATATTCAAATTTTACCTTAAATGAAAATTTTAATTACATGATAGCTTATTTGCAATATCAAAATACAACATAGTCTTTGGTTATAAGTCTTTCTTAGGACTGTGTAAAGATTTTAAACATTTTGTTTAAACATATGTCATAAATACATAACAAAGGAAATCTCTTTTCCCATATATTTTTTTTTTTCAGATTTTACTTAAATTTAAGTTAGTTAACATATAGTGTACTGTTAGTTTCATGGGTAGAATTTAGTGATTCATCTCTTGCATATAACATTCAGTGCTAATTGTAAGTGCCCTCCATAATGCCATCATCCATGTACCCCATCCCCCACCTCCCTGCCAGCAACCCTCAGTTTGTTTCCCATAGGTAAGAGTTTCCCCCCTCTCTGTTTTTATCTTATTTTTCCTTCCCTTCATCAATGGTGTTCGATTTTGTTTCCTAAATTCCATATATGAGTGAAATTATATGGTATTTGTCTCTGATTGTATTACTTCACTTGGCATACTACACTCTAGCTCCATTCATGTCATTACAAATGGCAAGATTTCATTCTTTTTGATGGCTGAGTAATATTGCACTGTATATATGTGATATTCCATTATATAGACATCTCACAGATATTATACACACACACAGACACTACACATTATATGTAATATAATATATATACACATACCATATCTTCCTTTATTAGTTGATGGATATCTGGGTTCTTTCCATATTTTGGTTATTGTTGATAATGCTGCTATAAATAGTGGAGTGCATGTGTCCCTTCAAATCACTGTTTGTATTCTTTGGATAAATGCCTGCTAGTGCAATTGCGGGGTGATAGGGTAGTTCTATTTTTAACTTTTTGAGGAGCCTCCATAATGTTCTCCAGAGTGGTTATACCAGTTTGCATTCCCACCAACAGTGTAAGAGTTTTCCCCTTTCTCCACATTCTTGCCAACATCTGTTGTTTCCAGAGTTGTTAATTTTAGCCATTTTGACTGGTGTGAGGCAGTATCTCATTATGGTTTTGATTTGTATTTCTTTGATGCCAAGCAATGATGTACATCTTTTCATATGTCTGTTAGCCATTTGTATCTCTTCTTTGGAGAAATGTCTGTTCCTGTTTTCTGCCCATTTCTTTTCTTTTTCTTTTTCTTTTTTAAGATTTAATTTATTTATTTGACAGAGAGATCACAGGCAGGCAGAGAGAGAGAGAGAGAGAGAGAGAGAGAGATGGGGAAGCAGGCTCCCTACCTAGCAGAGAGCCTGATGTGGAGCTCGATCACCAGGACCCTGAGATCATGACCTGAGCCAAAGGCAGAGGTGTTAGCCCACTGAGCCACCCAGGCGCCCTCTGCCCATTTCTTAACTGGATTTTTTATTTTTTGGAGTGTTGAGATTGATAAGTTCTTTATAGATTTTGGATACTAGCTCTTTATTGAATATGTCATTTGCAAACATCTTCTCCCATTCCATAAGTTGCCTTTTAGTTTTATTGTTTCCTTTGCTGTGCAGAACATTTTTATCTTGAGGAAGTCCCAATAGTTTATTTTGCTTTTGTTTCTCTTGCCTCCAGAGACATGTCTAGTAAGAATTTGCTGTGGCTGAGTTCAAAGAGGTTGCTGCTTGTGTTCCTCTCTAGGATTTTGATGGATTCCTGTCTTACATTTAGGTCTTTCATTCATTTTGAGTTTATTTTTGTGTATGGTATAAGGAGAAGTCGTCCAGTTTCATTTTTCTGCCAGGGGATGTCCAATTTTACCAACACCAATTTATTGAAGAGACTATTTTTTCTCCATTGGATAGTCTTTTCTACTTTGTTGATTAGTTGACCACATAGTCGAGGGTCTATTTCTATTCTCTATTCTGTTCCATTGATCATAAGTGTTTTTGTGCTGGTACCATACTCTCCTGATGATTACAGCTTTGTGATGCCATCAGCTTTAGTTTTCTTTTTCAACATTCCTTTGGCTATTCAGGATCTTTTCTGGTTTCATACAAGTTTTAGAATTTTTTGTTCTAGCTCTGTGAAAAATGCTGGTGGTATTTTCATAGGGATTACATTGAATGTGTAGATTGCTTTGGGTGGTGTAGACATTTTAACAGTATTTGTTCTTCCAAGCCATGAACATGGAGTATTTTTCCATTTCTTTGAGGCTTCCTCAATTTCTTTCATAAGTGTTCTATCATTTTCAGAGTACAGATCTTTTACCTCTTTGGTTAGGTTTATTTCTATTACCTAGAAATAAACCTAACCAAAGGTAATTCTTTACGGCTTTTGGTGCAACTGCAAATGGGATCAATTCCTTAATTTACCTTTCTGGTGCTTCATTATTGATATATAAAAGTGCAACAGACTTCTGTGCATTTTATATCCTGTGAATTTGCTGAATTGCTCTGGAAGTTCTAGCAATTTTTTGGCAGAGTCTTTTAGGTTTCTATGTAGAGTATCATGTTGTCTGCAAAGAGTGAAAGTTCGACTTCTTCCTTGCTGATTAGGTTGCCTTCTATTTCTTTTTGTTTTCTGACTCCTGAGGCTAGGACTTCCAGTACTATGCTGAATGACAGTGAGCATGGATGGATATCCCTGTCATGTTCCTGACCTTATGGGAAAAGCTCCCAATTTTTCCCCATTGAGGAGGATATAAACTGTGGGTCTTTCATATATTGCCTTTATGATGTGCAGATATTTTTCTTTTGTCCCTACTTTCTTAAGGGTTTTTATCAAGAAAGGATGCTGTATTTGTCAAGTGCTTTTTTTTGGATCTGCTAAAAAGATCATATCGTTCTTATCCTTTATTGAATTAATGTGGTATATCACATTGATTCATTTATGGATATGAACTACCCCTGCAACCCAGGAATAAATCCCACATGGTCATGGTAAACAATCTTTTTAATGTACTGTTGGATTTGAATAGCTAGTCTCTTGTTGAGAATTTTTGCATCCATGTTTACCAGGGATATTGATCTGTAATTCTTTTATAGTGGGGTCTTTGGTTTTGGGATCAAGGTAATGCTGGCCTCATAGAATGAGTTTGGAAGTTTTCCTTCCAGTTCTAGTTTTTGGAAGAGTTTCAGAAGAATAGGTATTATTTCTTCTTTAAAAGTTGATAGAATTCCCCTGGGAAGCCATCAGGCCTTGAACTCTTGTTTTCTGGGAAATTTTCTGTTACTTTGCTGGTTATGGGTCTGTTCAGGTTTTCTATTTCTTCCTGTTTCAGTTTTGGTTTGTTTATGTTCCTAGGAATTCATCCATTTCCGGTTGCCCAATTCATTGGCATATAATTGCTCATTGATATTCTTTTACAATTGTGTTTCTGTGTTGTTGATTATGATCTCTCTTCCTTCATTCATGATTTTATTTATTTGGGTCCTTTCTGGTTTTGGTAAGTCTGGTTAGGGGTTTGTCATTTTTGTTAATTCTTTCAAAGAAACAGCTCCTAGTTTTATTGATCTATTCTAATATGTTTTTTTAAAATTTGCTTATCATTTATTTCTCCTCTGGTCTTTATTATTTCCCTTCTCCTGGTGGATTTAGGCTTTAGTTACTGTTCTTTTTCCAGTTTCTTTAGGTGTAAAGCTAGATTGTATATTTGAGACTTTTCTTGCTTCTTGAAGAAGGCCTCTATGGCTGTATACTACTTTCTTAGGACCCACCTTTGCCACATCCCAAAGATTTTGGACTGTCATATTTTCATTTCATTTACCTCTATGTATTTTTTTAATTCTTCTTTAATATCCTGGTTAACCCATTCTTTAGTAGGATGTTCTTTAATCTCCATGTATTTGCAGTCTTTCCATTTTTTTTTCTTGCAGTTGACTTCAAGTTTCATAGCATTATGGTCTGAAAATATGCATGGTATGACCTCAGTCTTTTCATACAGGTTTAGGCCTGACTTGTGACCCAGTATGTGATCTATTCTTGAGAATGTTCCATGTATACTGGAAGAGAATGAATATTATGCTGCTTTAGGATGGAATGTAATGAGTATATCTATTAAGTCCATCTGGTCCAGTGTGCCATTCAAAGCCCTTGTTTCCTCATCGATCTTCTGCTTAGATGATCTGTCCATTGCTGTGAATGGGATGTTAAAATTCCCTCTTATCATGAAATATTGTTATTATCAATGAATTTCTTTAAGTTTGTTATTAACTGATTTATATATTTGGCTGCTCCCAATTAGGGGCATCTCCCCTATTATTAAAGTGTAATTCTAAACTTTTAGATAAGTCATAAATTTAATTGCAAAAATTTAAAAGGGAGTATATAATTTTTAAAGGCCTATATATATTATTGTTTGTTGAAAAGTAGCAGATCTCAAATTTACCATAGAAAAGAAAGTGGTAATGAGTTAAGTTATTTAATAAAATTCTAGACCCTCTGGCTTGGATGTTAGATGGTTGTACTGCATTTATTTTGTTGAAATGGCAGAGTATGGCTTTTATTTTTCAAATGAAGTCAAATTAAAAAAAGGCCACTTGATGTTATTAATCTGCACGTTTTCGTCTGGCATGATTTCTTCCACAAAGACTCCAGCTTTATGTCCACTAGAAAAAAATTAAAATACATAAAGAAAAATAAATTCAATTAAAATGTACATAAGGAAAAATTTATACAAAGTTATAAATTATCTGGGAAAGATATCAATGGGAGTAGACTTTTCTTACACAAAAAGAATTTCATAAAGAGCTAAAAATGCTATTCTAAATTATCACAACATTACATTCAGATAGTAGCCAGATATGACAAGGAATATTATGAAATAATTCATATGAATATGATATAAAGTGTTTTTTTTCCCTCTGAGTCAGATAACAAACACCACAAGCAGGAAGTATTTACAGAAACCAAAAATAACAGGGGAGAAAGGGTTAAAGTCACTTCCAACCATTGTGGATGTGATAGAGTTTTTAAACATAGGGGTTTTCTTTTCCAGTCTTATGGTCTGTGGTGGGCCAAGAAAGTATGCTATCGTATCTCTTGAGAATTTTTTAATCTTGAAATGAATTAAAGTAAGCAACAGCTACAATTAAGTAAATATAGAAGGGGTATGTATATCAGTATTTGCAGGAACTTAACCATACAATAATATTTCATGATTATTTTAATGTCCATGATAATTATTATTAATAAAATAATTAGGAGACAGTTTTGTTATAGAGACTTTAAGCAGACAAACATAAAATAAAAATACTTTTCCAAAAATTTTACAACTAGTTGCTCTAGCCTAATCATACATCCTCTGTCCTACTGGGCACAACCCCTATATGAAAAATACCTATATATATGACCTCATGTTTTTATCTTCATCTCAAACCATTTAAATTGTACAAATACTGTTGTTATATTTTTTTCCTGAGGCCAAAAACCAATTTAAGAAGAAAGAAAAAGAGAAAAGGGTATTTAGTAGGGACGCTGCTTATAACCCAACAATTTGCAAAAGATGTAAGGGGAAGAAAGTGAAAAGACCCATACAGTTTAAAGATGTGTTATTCTGTGTGGTCTGGTTTTAGTGCTAGCCTAACAGTCATTTCAGCCTTGCAACAAGATTAGTTAGACAAATTGAGAATGAACATTTATGTTCATTTATAATAATTTGATACTGCTATGACATTTTGATCATATGTTACAAAATAACAGTCCGCAATGATTTGGAAATTAAACTGAACCAAACCAAACCAAATCACACAAAATTGGTGCTGACCACATTTGAGAAGCACTGAGAGTTCAAGCTTAAATATGATACACTATACATCTTGTTCAATATATAGAAGAAACACTAGAATAAGGTTTTTACAGTAGCTCCTTGTTATTATTACTCTTTGGTGAGTTCTGAGAAGCCCATTAGCATAGTATGTACTTCGGGGCTTTGAGCCCCCTCATGTTCTTTCTTGGGCGAAGGGTTTATTTTCTCTTTTACAGGATATCATAACTCTCATGACTGCCTAATATTGCCAGGGCAAAAATATCTAGCTGTTTTGAAGACAATTTTAAGAATCCTTATAGTAAGGAGAATAAGTACTAAGTACCAGACAGAACTCTGGCTTCTCATACATCAAGCTTTTGTTTTATATATTTTTATTTATTTAGAGATATTTTATTTGTCCCTGAAAGCTCAAGTGTGTTGGTTGGATAATTGATATAGAACAAGTCTGTAGGCATTTCTATAAAAACCATCTAGTAAATCAAGGGAAAAAATGGTGGGGGGGAGCTTTTTAATGGAAGAATCCTAAATGGTTTGGTGTTGAGGGACAAGTCATGAAGGGAGAAGATTGATGGCCCAAGATATCTGAACTTGTAGTGAGATAGAAAAATTAGCCAAACTGGTGTGTAGAAATGAATCAAAATTTAAAGGGCTCAGAAGTGATGGTAATTGCCTTAGAGAAGGGTGGTCTCAGGAATCGCTGCTCCCTTCTCCCCCACAACTCATATAATTATACTTTACTAAGGGATCACTGTACAGATGTAAAATATGTTGTGCAGACATATTTTAATGCATATCTGAGAGGCCATGATTATGTGGGTGGTATTTCAAACACTAGCATATCTGCAAGGGCAGAACTTTGTAGATATTTAAGACAGTGTAGTAACTATAAGGTTGAGGATCCTGAGTTTCTGGGTGGCAATGCATAAGCTCCTTGACTAGGCAAAGACAAACAGAAGGGAAAAAAAAAAAGGTGAAGGGTGGAACCGTTACTCATAATCTGTATTTACTCCAAAACTAAAGAAGGAGGGTGAATTACAGAAGAAGGACCATCACAGCCTGAGAAAAGAAAGTACTTTCGTCCACACTAATGGAACCTTAATCCTCTTCAGAGCAACAAAGAAGCCAGTTCAGCTTTTCACCACTTAAACATATTGCAGCTTCCAGTGGCTCAGTTTTGAGCAAAGACATATAAGTGGGGGTTTCCAGTCTGACATGTAAAAGAACTTGGAAATCATCAGTCCCATCCTCACATAAAAAAAGCTGAACTAAAAATCAACAATTTTTCTTAGATCCATTGGAGAATTGAGGTCATGGGACAAACAAGACACAAATGATGTTGTTGGCGCCAATACTGTTCCAACAGGAACACTCAAACTTTAATGAATCAATCACTGAAACTCACCTTGAATTAGCTTAAAGGTTACAAACTTAGGGTGGGGCATCTGTCTTAGAAAGGCCTTCATATTCCTTGAGTTTTACCTCTAGGAATCCCACCAGGTCTTATTGTGATAATTGGGGGAAAATCTCCTTTAGCCTCCAGCAGTGGGAGAGGAAAAGCAGCTATATTGAAAGTCTCCTGAGCTCTCTCTCCTCTCTAACAGGGCATGCCCTCAAGGGAAACTATTTTATCACAACTTAACCAATTTGGGTTTTATTAAACCCTTACTGATGTAGGGAAGGAAAATAGCTAAATCCGGACTCTCCTACCTAGCAGAGGGAAACACCCAACTCCAGTCCCCTATAGCCTTCCTGTTTCACTTAAGCGTAAGGGTAGCTAAGTAGTTGTTGGGAAGGTCAGGTCCTAGGGACACAGGCTCTCTAAAAGACTTGAAATCTATTCATAGGTCTATAAAATGTTTCCCCACCCCCCAACAACTTACCACCACATTCCCTTTTTTTTTTTGAATTTTATTTTTTTTATATACTTGATAGAGATCACAAGTAGGCAGAGAAGCAGGCAGAGAGAGGGAGAAGCAGGCTCCCCGCTGAGCTGAGAGCCCGATGCGGGGCTCGATGCGGGGCTCCATCCCAGGACCCTGAGATCATGACCGGAGCTGAAGGCAGAGGCTTTAACCCACTGAGCCACCCAGGTGCCCCAACTTACCACCACATTAATAAGGCTTCTCTATAACATCAGGAAAGTTAGCTTAAAGAACTACAAGCCTCAGATTTTATTTAAGAGGCTCTAGGGGAACTAAAATACAAGATAAGACACAAAAATAAGGAGTAAATTTTCACCTCTTAGGCCACAGCTACAGCAAACAGACAACGCAGCCTAAATCCTAGCCAGATATACACAAAACCTCACACTAAAGGCTTATCTATCTCAGTTTCTAACTTACTCAGTATATCATGTCTGGCTCTTAACAACATCAGAAATATAAGACATGTTAAAAAGTAAAAACAAAAACAAAAAGCAGTCTGAAGAGACAAAGCAAGCATCAGATCCAGACTCAGGCATGGCAGATATTTGGGAATGATCAGACTGGGAATTTAAAATAATTATTATCAATATGCTAAAGGCTCTAATGGAAAAATGGGCAAGATGCAAGAACAGATGGATAATGTCAAATGCAGAATTGTAAAACTCTTAAGATAATGCAAGAGAAAAGTCTGTGTGATCTTGGGAGTTTTTAGATACAATACCAAAGGCATGTTCTGTGAAAGAAATAGTTAATACATTAGACTTCATTAAAATCAAAAACCTCTACTCTGGGAAAGACACTTTTAGAAGAATTAAAAAAGGCAGAGACTAGGGGAAAATATTTACAAAAATGCATATCTTATAAAGAACTGGTATCCAAAATATACAAATGGCTGTTGAAACTCAATGAGAAAGTGACTTCAATTAAAAAGTGGGCAAAATATTGAAACAGACACTGTGCCAAAGAAGTTATACAGAGAGCAGATGAACATATGAAAATATTTTCAATAGTATATGTTAACAGGGAGTTGCAAGTTAAAACAATGAGTTATCACTACACACCTGTCAGAATGGCTAAAATCCAAAATACGGATCATATCAAAGGTTAGCAAGGAGTTGCAACAACAGGGACTCTCATTCATTGTTGGTGGGGATCCAAAATTATACAGCTACTTTGGAAGACAATTTTCCAGTTTCTTATAAAACTCAACATAGTTTTACCATATTTTCCAGCAATTGTACTCCTAAATGTTTACCCAAATTAGTTGAAAATTTATGGTCATGCAAAAACCTGTACACCAGTATTTATAGTAGCTTTATCCATGATTGCCAAAAATTGGAAGCAACCATGGTGTCTTTCAGTAGGTACATGAATAAACTGTGGTACATCCATACAATGAAATATTATTCAATGATAAAGAGAAATGGGTATCAAGCCACGAAAAGATATGGGGGAACCCTAAAATGCATATTGCTGAGTGAAAGAAGCCAATCTGAAAGATTACATCCTGTAAGATTCCAACTATATAACATTCTGGAAAAGGCAAAACTATAGAGATAGTAAAAAGTTAAGTGATTGCCAAAAAGGGATGGGGTGCACCTATGTGGTTCAGTTGGCTAAGGGTCTGCCTTCAGCTCAGGTCATGATCTCCAGGTCCTGGGATAGAGTCCCAGGGCAGGCTCCCTGCTCAGCGAGGAGTCTGCTTCTCCCTTTACAACACCCGGCTTGTGCACACGCTCACTTGTGCTCTCTCAAATAAATAAATAAAATCTCTAAAAAAATTCAGTGATTGCTAGTGGCTTGAGGCAGGTGAGGAAAGAAGGAAGGATGAATAGGTAGAACACATAGGATGTTTGTGGCAGTGAAACTATTCTGTTTGTTACTGTCATGGTGAATAAAGACATTATGCTTTGCCAAAACTAATAGAATTATACAACTCAAAGAGTAAACCCAATGTAACATATAAACATATGTAATCTGCTTTATTGAAGTATAGTTGACATACAATAAATTGTGCATATTCAACATGCACATTTTAGGGGCGCCTGGGTGTCTCAGTTACTTTTCCCCTTGCGCCTCAGGTCATGATCCCAGGGCTCTGGGATGGAGCCCTGCATCATGCTCCTTGCTCAGCAGGGAGCCTGCTTCTCCCTCTCTCCCTCCCCACTTACACACTCTCTCTTTCTCTCAAATAAATAAATAAAATCTTTAAAACAATAAAAATAAAGTGCACATTTTAAAATATTTTGGCACGTGTACAACATGAGACCATTATCACAACTAAAACTTTATTTGTAAATATATTATATATATATATATTTCATATATAAATATATGAAGGAGGCTCTTTTCCTGATCATAGGAGAGTTGACTTAGCTGCTGGCAGATACTTTTTGTCCTTAGTTCTGTACTGTTTTCTATTGGAATGTAGACACGTCTACTATTGTAGAAGCCTTTTGAGACCATGAGAATGAAAGTCATGTGAAAAGTTTGAGAAGATCATAACGACAGAGGGAACCTGGAACTACTTTAGTGATTTTTGGAACCACCACGTAAGCTATAGACTGTCTAGGTCAGGAGCCCTTCTTTGGAGAAAAAATATACTTTTATTTGGTTAAGCCACTAAAGTTGAGTTTCTCTGGTAAGGAGCTAAAGTTAGCAATTCCTACCTGCCATAGTTATTCATTAGTTGTGCTTATAAAATATTTTCTTTCAAAAATAAAACCAACAGAAAAAAAAATCTTAATTACTGGAAATATAATTTTTCCCAAATCTTTTTTAATAATAAAATATAATTCTGATCCTGAATATTACCTAAATAAGGCCAGGACTTACTACTAAGTTAAAAGAGGAATAGATGAGGAGAATGGGGATTTTCATCCTGAGGAAAAGCTGAATATGAAGGAAGATAATAGTTTTCCTCAAATATCTGAAGGCCTTTAAAATGGAGGGCCATTGGATTTATGTTTAGCTACAAGAAATATAATTAACACTACATATAAAAGTCTCATGGAGGCCATATAACAGGTTATTTGGAAGCATTTTTAAATCCATGCCAAAGAGATGCAAAGATGACTGTTGGTGGGAATGCAAACTGGTACAACCACTCTATAGAACGGTATGGAAGTTCCTCAAAAAATTCAAAATAGAGCTACCTTACAATCCAGCAATTGCACTATTAGGTATTTATCCAAAAGATATAAAAAATATAGATTCAAAGGGTACATGTGCCCTGATGTTCACAGCAGTATTATTAATAATAGCCAAAATATGGGAACGCCTGGGTGGCTCAGTTGGTTAAGCAGCTGCCTTCAGCTCAGGTCATGATCCCAGCGTCCTGGGATCAAGTCCCACATCTGGCTCCTTGTGCGGCAGGGAGCCTGCTTCTTCCTCTGCCTCTGCCTGCCACTCTGTCTGCCTGTGCTTGCTCTCTCTCTCTCTAACAAATAAATAAATAAAATCTTTAAAAAAAATAATAGCCAAAATATGGAGAGAGCCCAAATGTCCCTCAAGAGAGAAATGAATAAAGAAATTGTGGTGTGTGTGTGTGTGTGTATTCAAAAAGAATAAAGTCTTGTTATTTGCAATGATGTGGATGGAGCTAGAGTGTATTATGCTAAGCGAAATAAGTTAGTCAAAGACAAATACCATATGATTTCACTCATATGTGGAATTTAAGAAACAAAATAGATGAATGTATGGGAGGGGTAGATGGGTAATGGATATTAAAGAGGGTACTTGTTATGATGAGCACTAGGTGTTGTATGTAAGTAATGAATCCCTGAATTCTGTTCCTGAAAGCAATACTGCATTGTGTGTTAACTAAAATTTAAATTAAAAAACACACACACACAAAAAAAAAGATGTGCAAAGAGGCAATAAGCTGTGATTGGTGTAGACTTTTATGATGTTGCAAGTGATCAAGCCTAGGCTGAATAACTATTTGACAAGAGATTTATTTTCCAAGTAATATAATCCAAAAGATTCAAATAATGATTTTGGGCAGTCAAGATCATATATGGTAAAACAAAAACTGGAAATCAGAATAATGTGGTTTCCTAAGATCTTGCTCTTTCCATTAAACCACATCATCTCCAGGAGACTGTTGCAAAGGAGATTTAAATAGGCTCTATCCTCCTCTCCATTCAAAACCCAGCCATATCTTTTTGCTCAGTGCCACCCAGGTCCCTGAGACACAATGGCAAAGGCTAAAGTAAATGGATTTGGACATAATGGGTTCCTGGTCATCAGGGCTGCTTTTAACTCTGAAAAACTGGATATTGTCACCACTCATGACCATTTCATTGATCGCAACTACATGGTCTGCATATTCCAGTGTGATTCTACCCTGAAAAATCCAATGTCACAGTCAAGGCTGAGACCTAGACCTAGAAACCCATCATGTCATCAGTGGAAAGCCCATCTCCATCTTGAAGGAGCAAAAGCCCACTGACATCAAATGGGGTGATGTTCTTGCCGAATATGTTGTGGAGTGCACTGGTGTCTTCACCACCATGGAGAAGGTTGGGCCTCACTTGAAGGGTGGAGAGAAGAAGGTCATTATCCCTATCCCTTTTGCTAATGCTTCCATGTTTGGTGGGTGTGAATGGTGTGATGGGTGTAATGGGTGTGAAACATGAGAAATATGACAACTTCCTGAAGATTATCAGCAATTCCTTCTTCATCACAACTGCTTGGCCCCTTTGGCCAAGGTCATCCATGACAACTTTGACATTGTGGAGAGACTTAAGACCACATTCCATGCCATCACTGCCATCTAAAAGACTGTGGGTGAGCTCTCTGGGAAGCTGTAGTATGATGGCCGAAGGGCTACCCAGAACATCATTCCTGCTTCTATTGGTATTGCCAGGGCTATGGGCAAGGCCATTCCTAAGCTGAATGGGAAGCTCACTGGCATGGTCTTCCATGCCTCCACCCCCAGTGTGTTAGTTATGGATCTGATCTGCTGCCTGGAGAAAGCTCCCTCAAGAAGGTGGTGAAGCAAGCATCAGAGGGTCCCCTCAATGAAACTCTGGGCTACACTGACCAGGTTGTCTCCTGCAACTTTAACAGTGACACTCACTCTTCCATCTTTGATGCTGAGGCTGGCATTGCTCTCAGTGAGCACTTTGTCAAGCTCATTTCTGGGTATTGGCTACAGCATGTGGGTGGTGGACTTTATGGTCCACGTGCCCACCAAAGAGCAGGAGTCCCCAAACCCAGAGAGAGCACAAGAGGAAGAGAGGAGACCTCAGCTGCTAGGGAACACTTGCCCTAACTCATTTGCCAACACATTGGGAATCTCCTGGTCTGGAATCCATCTCTGACTCTCTGAAGAAGAGAGTCCTACCTTGTCACATACCATCAGTAAAGTACAGTTTATCCAGACAAAAAAAAAAAAAAAAGAGAGAGAGAGAGAGAGAGAGAAAGATTTAAATAATAAATGAGAATTTGATTGGAGGAGTTTTAAGGTAATTTCCCAGACTACAATTACAGATTTTTCAAAGGAAAGAGGAAAAACAAAATTTAGAGTACTACAAAAATTAAAAACGAGGGTGTCTTTTGCATTTAAGGACCTGTTAATTTTAGGGAAGTCTCTATATTGTACTTACTAGGAGTCCTGGTTCTGGAAGAGGAGCAGGTCTTGCAAACCGTTTTGAAAATCTCCTCTTCTCTTTCCTTAGGTTTTTCATATTCTCAATACGTTTATCTCTGGACTTTTGGAAAATTAAAAGGAAAACAAATCATACTTTTTAAAACATAAAAGTTTAATATGCTGATTATATTTTTGATTAGTATCAATAAAAAAAGGTAAACACAGTCAGTGGATATGGTTTACGTTACATAAAAGTAGGAAGAATCTTTCTTCAAATATGTGGCTCTTAGATGAAGAAAACACATTGGAGTGTCTCTAGAGTTTTCTAATGAGACTATTTACTCTTGATTCCCACTTCACCAACTGTGGGATCTAAGGCTCATGGATATATATGTTTACTTTTATTTTGAATATAATGTTAATTAAAAACCCCAAAGCAATTTTCTTTGTAGAAATAAGAAAAAAAAATTTGTGCACATTCTTTAGTTCCCTTAAATGCTGCATATGTCAAGCAGAGATTTTTATGTCCCTATTATATGGCAACTATAAATGGCAGAGACCTAAGTGTTCGAACTAGAATGCTTTGAAGATAATGGAGTATTAGGATGTAGATTATATGAATGAAAGAAACTTTTATCTACTTCCAGTGGGAGTGCAGTTGGTATACTTGCTTTGAAAACTATGTGGTATTACTTCATAACTATGAAAAAAATTGCTTTCTCTATGATCTAGCCATTCAATTCCTATTACATTAAAAAATAAGAATATAAAGCATTTAAGAGTAGTCACATTATTCTAATAGTAGCCACAAGATCCCAGATTTCCATGAAAGATAACACAGAAGTGTCTAGTTAATAAAAGTTCTATCATATAGAGACCACCACACATAAAGGAACAAGACAAAGTTACAATTTTGAAATACCCAGAATTATTTATTTAAACATTACCTGTCTTGCAGTGACCTCTGAAGGATGTTGCCTTCTTGGCCCTTCCTACATAATATGCAAAATTAAAACAAACCATAAAAAACCATGAGCAAACAGAAATACTAGTTATTGTTAATAGGAAGCCTATGCTACTGTTTTTTATTTATGTAATATACGCATATTATCTCAACTATAGGAGGCAGGAGAGAATGAGAACATTAAGGTAAAAGTCAGGGGGAAGGATGGCAATTGTTTGAGAAAAAAGAACCAGGCTTGAACCACATTATAGGATCCATGTAGAGCACTGAGATTTATCATTTTGAAAGGAGAAGGTGTACAAGAAATCAAATAATTACATTTCTTCTGGTGTTTGGGAGAGATTGAGAAACCCAGCAAGTGGTATGGTTTTCTGAGACACAGGGATCTTGGCTGTTTGGTTTGTAGGGTTCCCACAGCTTCCTGCAATTTCAAATTGTACCTTAAATACCTCCCACTGCCTTCAGTTTGATCCAGTTGTTTAACCCCAAGACCCAGAAACAGTCTCCTCCCCATCTTCCCCGATATTGAGAAACTTAAACTGCCCCCCACCTCTGTAAACCCCATCCCACCTCGGGCAGATTAATGGGTCAGTCAACAGATGATTGTGCCTGGCCCCTAGAAGGTATGGGGTGGGGATTTTTCTCCTCCTGGGTGGGTCTGTTGCAGTCCAGGATCTAGTCTGTCTACTTCACCTGGGATTCCCAACTCTCAGCACCCAAACTGCCCGCATTGGCCATGGTCACAAGGGACCATAATCCCAAATGTCCCAGTAATCCCAGTGCAGGGCTCAGGGTAGGGGTCGCCGAGGCGGGGTTAGGGCCTTTGAAGACTCACGGGGTTGACTTGGATGGCTTCGTCATCCGCACAGCACAGGCACATGCTGTTATGCCACAGAGGCCCCGAGTGCCCCCTGCACGTCCTGGGGTACTAGACCAGGTCCTGGATGGGCCACCCCCCACCGCCCGGGAGCCCCACCTCGGAGCCCCGCCCCGTCCCATCACAATTCTCTTTATCCTCCCGCATGGGCCCCGCCCTGTCCCTTAGCTGTCTTCCAGTCTCGTGCAGGTCTGGCTGTCCTGAGCTCACCTGTAGAAGAATTAGGGCTGGCAGGTTACCACAATTCTTCAACAAACCCAAAATACATTTCCATCGTTTTAAGTTCTCAACTCTCTGGCCTCCTTCAGTGGAGACCCCTCACTTCTCAAGACAACTTGCTTGATTCTGTGGCCCTTCACTGCAGCCTGTCCTCAGGGTTCTCAGTTCCATCCCTTCATGGGTCTTCCATCACCACTATCTGTTGGGTCCATCTAGCTCTCTGCCTTCTCCCTGTCAACACCTGGGCTGAAGATGGGGAAAGGGGTTTGGGAACTCCCCCATGACATGTTGTACACAATTTCCAACTAAACCGACTTTTCACCCCTGCTTCCCACCTCTTCAATGTTTGCCTGGCTCCTTCGTTTTTGTACTCCACAGCGTTCCCTTCAAACTGTTTCCTCTGTGGAAATCTCTTGAGCCCACAAGTGTTACTTCACACAGTGAGGGTGGCTCACACTTCAGGAGAGCGTAGGTCTGCACTGTTGGCTCTGGGTGTATATGTGAAGTCATGAGCTCCTTACAACAACCCAGGAGAGTAAGAGCATGATTATTGTCATTGGGGAAATCAGGAATTAGTATGTTAAATACCTTGCCAGAGGTGGCACAATTAGAAGGCATTCCGGGACTTGAATCCACAAAGTCTGTTTCCAGGGCCTGTGCTATTTGATCTCTCTGCTCTGCCACCAATTGCTTAGAGAAGACCAGACAGGAGCTACCTCACTTCCTTACCATCTCTAAGTCTATTGCCTTGTTTGTATTCACATTATCCTTTTCCCTGTATTCTGCTAAACTGAAAAAGTTCTTGCCCCTCTTTCTGTCTCCAATAAATCTGTTCATTTTTGTTCCCATGCTATTTTCCTCCTAGGCGCCTCCTCAGGGGTCTTGCTCTAGATTGTTCCCTCCCCTTGCTAACCTCTCTATATTTTCTGTTTTCTTTAAGCAATTAAATACAACATGCTCAAATCATCCCCTAATTAAACTAATAAACCAAAGCCCTTTGAACAACAGCTAGTTGTAACTTGTCCATCCCCTGTATTTACAGTAAATAACCCTGAGCATTGTCTGTGGTTTCCATGTCCTCTTCCCTATATCCAGTGCAATATTTGGCTCACTGCAACCTCCTTCAATGCTTACTACCCCTATTGGTACTTGTTTCAAAGTGGTCACTGGTGACCTTCCCGCTAAATTCCATGGACACTTTTTACCAGGTGACTTTTGCATAGTGTTAGTAACTGCAGCCAGTTCTCTTGGAAGAGTTAGGCTTAAAAAAATTAAATAATCTTGCCCATTGCTAGTGCTGGAAACCACTGACCACTTCCTTCCTGAAACTCTCCTCTCTGGGAAGAACAGAACTTAGAAAAATTATGTAATCTTGCTCATGATCACAGCCCAGGAACTGACTTGAAATCCTGTGGCTTCTCCACTATCCCTTGTTGCCTCAAGAGCATGTGTTTTGGACACTTACTATTATATATCTTGCTAGATTCTGGGAATACAAAGATGAATTAGCTGAATTACTCAGGGAAAGCCAGATAGAAAAACAACGATAAAATAGTAAAACTGTGTGTCAGGAGTAGTAATAGGCCACATGTTATGCAGAAGTTCTAAGGACGAAGCCTTCAAGGTAATGCCAGAATCCTTACCAGTGGCAAAGCCAGATTGGCCACTGATATTGGTTCCATTCTTCTGATTTTCTCATCTACCTTTGCCTTCCCTGGATGATGCTTCCATGAGTGGATTCACCTGTTAGCTCTGTAATTCACCCCTAGCTTATGTAATACCTCTAAAGCGGGTACATTAGCTTAAGGACAGAACCTGAAAGTGCATCTGGAAGTGTCTAGGCTATACTTTAAAGGGTGGATAGGAGTTATCCAGTAGCTAAAGACAGAGCATTCCTGACTGCAGTAGCAAGCAGGTCCACATGGCAGGGGGTAGGGCATGTGGGTTCGATGGGGAAGGAACTATTGTCAAGTTGTTATCCCTCTTCATTCATCACTTCTCAATGCCTTTCCTCTTCTTTTATTCAGCAAAACATATAAACAAGCAAAGCAACCCACCAGGGCTGACATTGAAGTGAAACAATGATTCACTGGCTTCAGGCACCCTGAGACTGCTGTAACAGAATGCTTCAGAGTGGTACGGCTTGAGGCTTCTTAGGAAGCAGGTGGTGGGACTCACAAGTGTCCACATTCTGCCTTCACCACCTTCACTTGAAAACTGGGTAATCTTGGCCATTAATGATCTTGCATCAGCTACCGTTCTCCTTTCTAATTTACAAAATGGAAATGATAATATCTAATAACATAGGTATTGGTTCAGAAACTCGGGAATTTCCCAGGTGAAATCTGAAACTGACCTATGTTCATGGGGGGTAAGGCAAGACAGAAGAAAGAGGCAGACCACTCCATGTTGGTAGGTGGCAGGTTTAATATGCAAGAAAACTTACATGTGAGGCTTGTCTTGGGCATTCAAAAGATGAGTAGATCTCTGTACCTGCCCACTTGAATCTTAAGCTTGAGTCTAAGTTTATATAAAGTTTACATAAACTATATAAACTTTATGTAAACATGAAGTTTATATAAACTTGAGTCTAAGTTTATATAGAGGACTTAACTGGGTTTAGTTACCTATTAAGTCCATTTGGTCTCAACAACACACCTCACTCTACCAAGACTATGTCCTTGAAAATGACTCCCATTGTGGAAGCAGTAGGCAGAACATACATTCCAAGGACAAGGGTGGGTGGTGAGAAGCCTCTGACGCTTTTCAGGGTCCAGCGCACAGGTCCGCTGCAGTCACATCCTTCTGTGACCTCCTCCAACAGTAGCGTTGTTTATGAGCATTAAAATAATAGAAGTAAGGAACTGGGAGTTAATTCCTTGCTATCTGAGGAATTACTCAGTAATTGTAGTTATAGTTACATTCATTTTACCGTAAAATCATCCACATGGAAAAAACCTTGTATCTCATCCAGTCCCATCTCCCACCTGATAATTTAAGTCCTGTCACTATATTAATTTTGTGGCAGATTCTTTTTTTGATTAAATTAGTGGATAGGAAATTCAGTGCAGTCCATTCAGTTTTTTGGCATCTCTAATGATCAGAACCTGTTACTTCAACCCATGAATTCTAGTTCTGTCCTCATGGGCCTCACTAAAGAAACTAATTCTCCTTTACTTGAGGATAAGGTTGGGGAAGAGGCTGAAATCATCAGAATCTACACGTTTGGAGAAGGGACCCCACAAGTTGGGAACTGGATCTCTGAAGAGGGGAATTTTGCCAGGCTGGACTGGTACCACAGGACATTGGATGGGGTGACTCCTTCAGAGCAGGGGATCAGGGATCTCTTAGGAGGGGGCACTATCTGGCAGGTGTTGTGTGGTTAAGGACGAGCAATAAAACCAGCTCTGGGTGTAGAAAAAAATAGAAACTGGGAACAACTCCTGCTGGAGATAAATGCTCTCACCAAGTGACCTGTCACTGCTGGGGTGACACTGAGGGCAAGGAAACAAGCACAAATAAGACCCTTCTCTACTCCACTCACCTTCCAGTCTTCCTCCAGCATCCTCAACACCCCCACCCCCCACCTGCCATTGGCTAAACCTACCAGGACCTGAGCTGGCTAAATTTCCAACTTTTTATTTCTAAAGAGAAATAAAATGTACAAAGTCCCAGCTCTGGCTTTACAAGGGAGAATAGGGAAGAGCAGGTTTAGAGCTGAAAGTCTACAGGTTCCTGTGGCCCAGCAACCATCATGCCTCAAATCACCCACAGTGTTTCACTTAGATGCCTTCAAGAATGGTTTCAGATCTCCCCACTATCCAGGCTGACAGCCTGTTACACTATAGTCAGGCAATGTCCTGCACCGGGCACAAAGCTCAGAGTGTGATGTGACCAAGAGTGAAGGGGCAAGAGCATTAACTTCCCAAATCTGGAGAATATATTTGCATAAACAGTGTCTTTGCAAAAAAACTATAAAATAAGTTATGAGAACTCAAGAATACTAATGCAAGCATAGTCAGTATTCCTGTGTTTTATGTTTGATTGGTATAGAGCTACATTTCTCAAAGTCAACTCTGGAAACCACCAGCATTCCAAAATGTTTATAATTTTATGTGAAAAAGAAAACAACAAACCACCCTTTATGTAAAAAAAAAAAAAAGGATACCAAATTCAAATAAATTTGGGACATTGTAGGTTAAACAAAGTTGAACACCTATCTTTACTGCCAGACAACTCAGAACCTATAATACGCAAAAGTGGTTATGAACGTCTAGGAGGGTGTATATTATACGGTGTTTCTCCAATTTACTTGCTTGTGGGACCCTCTTTTACAGTGTGCCATCTGTAATCTCTCTAATATGGAGAGGCTTCTAGATTAAAGATAGTAGTTATTTCTGAATAACTAAGTATTACTTCATATTCCTTTAAGCATCACCTTGTTATGTCATAAACTACACTGACACCTCTGGAGATCATTATTGAAATCACAATTTTTTTCACACCCAATTATTTTTCTCATTTTCTGTCTAAGGAATGTTTGCTGTTTTTTTTCACTCTTAAATGTCTGTTTCATGATGCAAGTCAGATTAGTTGTTAAGAGTGTCCCCATAAGGTTGCTGGTATTTTTATTCTCTTTCTCTGGGTATTTGATAAATAGATATATACAGATGAGATCAATTAAAGCCACATGATGCTAACAGAGGCTGTATCTGTCCTGGGTAGGTAAATAAGATAGGATTTGTGAAATTGAATAGTTACACATTTTTCCTTAGTTTAAATATTAAGTATTTTCTTTCATGTTTTGCTGATGAAAGCATTTGAGGTTTATGTCTCTTTAGCTTTTCTTCTGCCATCCCCAGTATTTTAAAACTTGGATATTTAGCAACAGAATTTATAGAAATATTTAAATATTTCACTTACATCTTAGGAAAAAAATAGCTCATCCTGTCTGTTTGATGTTTCCATAATTAGATTTTATCTCTGTAAATTTGTACAAAAACAGTGCAGGTTCTTAAAGAATTAACTTGTAGGCTTTTCCCCACAAATGAAACAACTTACGCAGAAATACAAACGGAGTACCAACTTTGGTTTATTTTGTACCATTATTCACAGATTTTCTGTTTTGTTCATTTTCTGGGTTTCCAGAAGGTCATGGAATCTATTTGGGGGCATTGAGAAACTTCAAGTATTTACTTTGATTTCAATGCAACCATTTATCATTTGATTTGAAAATATTTTACAAAGTAAATGGGACACGTGTGACTAATATATGCATTTAATGTTTTCCTGTGACTTTATTTATTTATTTTTAAATAGAGTTTGAGGGAGGAAATCCTTTTCAAGTAATAAGATTCCCTAAACACTGAAAATATTTCATATGATTGAAGTCTGTTCCCTTTCCACGATAAGATGCTATTTTTGTTTTGTAAGTAGGATGTGGACAGATTCACCACTTTTTCTTTTGACCATTCTTTCATTCAACTGATGTCTATATCCACTGAGTCCCTCTTTTGTTCCAGGATCTTTGCCTTGTGCTGAATTTTTGTACTGAGCAGGCAGAGATGAGTCTTCTGTGAATGGGTCTCCTTTAAAAGAATACTGGTACAAGGGTCAAGTTCATGGTTGCAGGGTCTTTGCAGATACATAGAGAGCTCATTCTTATTGTCTTAAACCTCTTGATTTTTAAGTAGCTCTACATTTTTATTCAGCACTATGACCTGCAAATTACATAAGTGGTCTTGAATCTACCCTCCAAAGTCTGTGGGAAATTGTCTATCTATCTGTCTGTCTATCTATCTATCTATCTATCTATCTATCTATCTATCTATCTCACTGCCATGTCTGGGTCTTTAACAGATTTTCTTTTTTCTATGCTTGGGCAATTAAATTGTGAAATCTAGGTTAGAGACTTTAAATTTGTCTATATAGTAAGTTACATGTAGATTCAACTTATTCCATCCTGTCAAGAGAACTTTTTATTCTTCTTTATAGCACAACACCTCCATGTCATTGGCCATGAACCCTCAATTAAACTTTCTTCCAGGGCTCCTGGGTGGCTCTGTCCTTCAGCATCTGCCTTCGGCTCAGGTCAGATGGAGCCCCGTGTCAGGCTCCCTCTGTGGTGGGAAGCCTGCTTCTCCCTCTCCTACTCCCCTTGCTTTGTGCGCCTCGCTCCCTCTCTATCAAATAAATAAATAAAATCTTTAAACAAACAAACAAACAAACAAACAGACTTTCTCCTAAGTTGTTTTGCACTTCATCTGCATTTCCGCCTCCTTACCTTTCCTAACTCTGCACCTATCTATCCTGACTGTATATATATATATATATCCTGTACCCATATAAAGTAAAGCCAGTTCTTTCCTCAAAATTATTCCTCAGAAAAGAGTAAGTCACTTTATACCAGAACCTTTATGAAGTCTCTATTTTAGAGCTCTTTTTCAATTACTCGAATTTGAAAAAGTAAACTTTTTCGGAAAAATATATTAGTTGGGAATGGCCTTAATGAATGCCAGTTATCAAGGTGACCTTAGACTTTGGGTAAATTTCCAGTAACAATGTAACCGGATCAAACTAGAATTTAGAAAGGGCTGTATTTTTGAGGCATTGAGATGGAATGAAAGTTAATGTCTTTGAAAACTGCTCAAAAAGTGGCTCTGGCAACAATTAAGCCAGTGCCATTCAAAATGCATATCAATAGATTAAATAAAACTGTTTAATGAAATGGGGGTATGGAAATAAAAATATTTATAAATGAATATATTTTTTATATAATGTGGTTTCAAATATGGGTGTGTAAGAAAATTATCAAATTAAATATTATAAGTAGACGTTTGGCTATTATAGCTACATCTCTATAAGTATTTAAATAGTTAAGTTGACCAAACCAAAAACAAAACCAAAAAATCTTGGGTTTATTTGCCCTCCTAAAATGTCTCTTTCTCTTATTTGAAATATTTTAGCTTTTTAAAATCCTATATTATTATAAATCAAAATATTTGAAAAAGACAAAACAATTTGTTATCAGAAAGAACCCAATCTTACTATTAGATCATCAGACACATTTTCTCTCTCCAAAGAATGATGCTGTTAAAAGGTAAACTGAAGCATAGTGAAATTTTCTTTTAAACTTATTTGAGCAAGAATCAGTGCGAATGAGATGGTGGTTAGGGAGGGGTTAGCAGGATACCAGCTTACAGGAGGAAGAGTAAGGGGAAAAAGTTCTATATAGAAAATGCAGAAGCAAAGAAAGGAAATTATTTGCTTGGTTATAGCTTAAAATGTTGGCAGTTTGTGATTGGTTGTGTTAGAGTCTTGACTTAGTAAATTTGAGACGTTTACAGGGTTAGATTTTGGGTTGCTTAGGTAGGTTGTAATTGTTATGCCCAGATCGCAGGACCACCACCAAGAAGACCACCGAGAGCCAGACATCCCGAAATGCAAAAGCAAGGCTTTATTCAAGCGGGCTGCAGCTCGGGCTTCATTCTACACACAGACACAGCGGAGTCTAGGAGGAAGCCCCCAGCTGGAATTTTACAGGGATTATAAAGGCAATTTCCCACGCAAAGAGTACATAGTCACATGGTTACACATATAGGTGACCTTTAAAATGATTGGCGTTTGAGGTGACTTAAGCTGTGCTATCTGACGAGGGTTGGTCAGTTCGGAAAACTGCTGGGAGTTTTCCTTACTGGTTGTTTTTCTATCCTTCGTTAGCATAGAGAGCAATAACTCCTATTGGCTCATATCCGATCCCTCATTTGCATATGGAGGAACCACTTCTATTGGCTCATGTCCAATCCTTATTTGCATATGGAGGAACCACTTTGGGATGTTCTCAGCTTAATATAAGCAACAAAATGGCTGCCTCCTCTAAATGGCGTCACTTCAGCCCTTCAGTAATGGCATTAGGGTCACCTCAGTCTAATGGCCTCCTTGTTTAATTAATTTAACACAGTGTAAAACATTTTCTCAACTGTCAAGTCTAGGAGCAGACTTACCTTTCATTACATACAGCCAGCCTAGAGAAAAATGCAGGGGCCTGATCTTCTTGGCTTCTTATCTGTGCTCTGATTTATGGAAGTCTGGGTTATAGGATCCTTGGTCCTTGCCTCCATCACCCTGAAAGGCAGATCTTCACACACAAGAATAGGCTGATCCTCAGCATTTTCCAAATGCTGAATCAACAACTCAAAAAAGACTTGTCATGCTAATGGAGATCAACTTGCACAGCAAAATTAAAAGAATCTTTTCCCTACTGGGGGTGATCTTCAAGGAAGGGCAGAAAACTCCCTTGTGACCTAATTTCTATTTGGGGAAATCTTCTAAAAGTGCAGATATTTTCATGTGTTCTCCTGGAAATGTTATGAATGTAGAGGTGATCTATTAGTGGATTATTTAGCTGGATTGGCTGTTCACTCTCTATTGGGAAAAGCAACCCTGAATTTAAGAATCTAACACTAATTTTTAGGCAATTATCAAGTGGGATGAATGATGTATAGTCAGACTTTTAAACTGTTGAGTACCTTTAATCTTACAGGGCATGCCTTAAATGGCTATACTGGATCCATCTTTATTAGATATAATGCATTTCTAGGAATTGTCTATTGAAGGTAACTTGATGTGAGGGTCAGTAATGTTCAAGACTCATGGTTTTTTATAGAAAGTCATAGCTCCTTGTTACTCTCCATTTCCTCTGTGTTCCCACTGTTTTATTTGAATTTACAGGGACAAAAAAATTAAAGACTCATTTGAAGATTCTTCTTATTCAGTTCTTTTTTTCTTTTGCAGTCTTTGGTTTATTAGGTCATTCTTATTGGGGAAAAGCACAAACAACTTCACAAGCAATTTTTTTTTTAGCACAAAGATTAATTAAGAGTTAAGTTGTAGTGATAAAGAGTATTTATAGTATTTAAAAAGTCTTAAAATTTCCAGTGGTGGGGAAAGTTGGATGGGAAAGATGAGTATGCTAACACCGTTGTCCTGTGTAAGAGGAGATAACTGTATTCAAGTTCTCAGAGATAATAAATCTCTTCTTCATATATTCTCTAGTTTTGGCTCTCATACAATTTTCTAGACTAAGTTGCTATTTTGAGAACACACAAAAATACATAGTATAGAATTGGAGATTCAAACAGAACACAGACCTATTTATTAAGCTAGATAAACATAACCTTATTTAAGTTATGCTGAAGACATAGTTCTTTTAAGATATCTGATTTCATCTTATCATAGATCTTTAATTAGTCTACCGAAACTGCCTTGGGTACTTAACATCATAGGAATACATATGAATTGCTCTTGTAATTCTTTATGCAATCACAGGAACATTAAGAGTTGAGTCAATATTTCATAGAAGATGTTTTCCAGGTAGCAGGAACTGAAAAATCAGTGTGGGAAGTGATCTTCACTTTGTACTGACAGAAGCAATGATTTTTTTTTTTATTTTTGGCTTTTCTACAAAGAGAAAAAAATGTAAATACAGTGTTGTTTCTTATAAAGCATTTTCTTTCAAGTGCTTATTGTATGACAAATACAGATGTCAGTGACCATCCTACTGATACACTAACTTATTCAACTTACTTTCTCATAACATTGAGTGACAGTGCTATATTAAATAACAAGTCCTTTGGCAAGCTCCCCATGCCTATCTTCATGTGTTAGAACTGAGCAGATTAAACTTTATTGAACACATACCATGTTTAAGAAGCAGTATCCTGGGCACGTGGATTGATTTCTTCAACAATATGGCAGGTTTATATTTATCTAGCACATTTATAATCAGTTTCTAAGTTTTTCAATTAGAACTCTTTCATTTCACATGGTATTCATTCATTTGACCTCTACCAACCTTGGGAGGAAAGTAGAGTATGGATGAATCCCCTTATTTTAGATTTGAATTTATTTATTTATTATTATTATTTATTTTTTAAGAGAGCATGTGACCATAAGGATGGGAGCAGAGGGAGAGGAAGAGAGAGACTCTTAAGTAGGTTCCATGCTCAGTGTAGAGCCCCATGCTGGGCTCCATCCCATCACCCTGAGATCAAGACCTGAGCCGAAATCAAGAGTTGGATGCTCAAACACTTAGCCACTCAGGCGCCCCCATAATTGACTTTGAACAAAAAGGAAGCTCAGAGGACTTAGGAGAACTAATGAAGGTCATTCCATTCAACATTTGTTAAGTCAATAAGCATTTCTGGAGCATTGTATTATATAGTATTCCTTTGATTGCAAGAACTGAAACAAAGTGAAAGGGATTCTTTTTCAGTTTACATGACTGGGAAATACAGGAGGAGACTTCCGTCAGTTGAATAATAATCATTCATTTCTATTAGCATTGCTTCCCTCTGTAGATTGGCCTTTGTCTTGCTGCAAATGGGGTTTTCTGCAGATAATGGGGACCTCTGCCATCCTTTACAAGTCCTTATTGTCAGCTTTTGGGGAGGACTTTGATTGACATACATGATCAGTCAAGAGAACATTTGAAATGCATAATTAAAAACCTCAGGTTAAATCACATTAAATATGGCTAGTGTTAGCAAAGTAATAGCGCACCTGTTTTTTGTTGTTTGTTTGTTTTTTGTTTTTGCTTTTTTTAAAGAAATTTTAGCATTCTTATTTTTAGGTTGAATCTAATCAACACTTTAGAAAAAGTGACAAATTATTATTTCTTTCTTTGTACTTTTCTATCCAAATACCAATATGAAAGATTTGAATTCATGGTTGGTTTTGGAGATACCCAGGCAGAAGGAAGCCAACGGTAACAAAAAAGGAAGTGTGTTATTCAGACCGTGGGAAAGTTAATAAAAGACTATAAAGTGATCTTGACTGAAAGCTGTACAGTTCTGTCAAGGAAACATGTTAAGGGAGATTAGAAAACCTCTTGATAGGCTTTAAATATAATCATATTTATAGACAGTCTATATGTACCTGAACTTCATTAAGTAGCAATGAAAACAGGTGGGGTAGAAGAAGCAGAGACTTCGGTAAAAGCAAGCCTTGGCTCAAAACTCTCTGTTTCATTTTGATATAAGGTATGATAGAGGAGGACAAACTATATCTCTGTTTTCCAGGGGGGCTAATGGGTCTAATACTATTAGAGTTATACAATTTAAGTAGTAATGTATTCAGGTGTGCTCAAGTATTCTTTTATTTTCCTCTTAACCAATGGGTGGGTAATTTTGCATGGGTCTAAAGGTTGTATGGGGACAGCAAAAGAAGAACTAGAGAATGAGTTACCAAAGGGATATATAGCTTCTTTGTCCATTAGTAGAATACATAATAGTTGTTTAGAATATTAGAATATTATGTGTGGATAATTAATGATAATTCTTAGAATCAGGAGGTCTAGTTATCTGCAAATATCATTCTTTTCTAGGATGAGTAGAAGTCATGCCCTTGCAGCTAATTATTTAGTGTCTCAGCAACTCTTCAGTGCTACGTTTGTTTTTAGACCAAAAAAATCCAGCAGGTGGCGCCACAATCAAAATATTTACACAGTAACTTTTTGAAGGAAGGGAGAAAATAAAAATTATCACGTAGCCAGAAGATGGTGCTAAGTGATCAATCTTTTAAAATAACAATGTCTATTTGAAATACACGACTTCAATTTTACTGATTTCCAGGATTTATAATGAGGGTATTATTGACACCATTGTTTTGGATTCTTCAGTATTTTCTTCAGCAGCTTCAAATTTAAACTTCCAATGTGTTACTTTTACGATAAAAGAACCCTGATCAGCTTAAGAAAGGAAGAATACTTTCTGGCTCTACTTTTTATCACTCACAGTCTTTGCAAAGAAAGAAGATTGTATTTAAAATGCTGACTTTTTTTTTAACTGTTCTTCTATTTTCATTTGTTTCACAATTATACCTTTTTAAAAAATATAAACACTTATCCACCTCTAAATTCCTTGTTGTTTTCCTTTTGTTCTTCCTCTAAAATTCTTTCAAGATGAAACGCTAAATTAAAATCTGCAGATACACTTTCTGATGTGTCCAAATTAGAAAAAAAGAAATGCGATGAAATGTTTCTTTTGTTGTACCTAG
>ML105066.1:16105-27327 GCA_003697995.1 Taxidea taxus jeffersonii | reverse complement strand
AAAAAAAAACCCTGTTATTTTGTTTGGCTTCTAATGCTATTATTTAACAGTGACATACCAGGAAGACTTGATTGCTTGATGTTAATTACACCTGATTGATTCATGATAAAATCTTTAGCCCTCATAAAGCCGGGAGGTGAAAAAGAGGGAAAACAGCAAATGTTTCAGTGATGAAACTTACTATCAGTGTAAACTTCTTGAAGTAGCATTTTATTTGAGAATATGCATCTTTGAGTCAGTTTGTTTGGGACTATTAAACTGATTCTAAGATACTTATTTAAAAAATAATCTCTTATGATCAGAAATACATTTTAGGATTAACAAAAAAAAATCTTTTTATCTGTATGCTTGCTAAATAGGACTTTATTTAAAAGTGCTATAGTTAAAAACAGTTTATTGGTGAAAGTCTAGCCCCTAGTGGACAGGAGTCTCTGGTACACACCCACACAATCAGCTAGTTAGTATAGCTTGAAGGGATACCATCTAAATCTCAAGGACTTAAGAATGAAATAGTGTGCAAGACTCTTGATATTAATATTCTCTTCTTTCATTTTCATAAAATATGCCATAGTTGTATACCTGGTTTATAAGAACTTTATAGTATTTGAGTGACTACTAAGATTTTTCTACTCCACTTTTAAACTTTTTTCCCAGGCAGTGATTTTTTTCTAGCTTCTTCAAGAGTCAAAAGAGTAAAATTTCTCATCAACCGCCCACTTCCCTCCCTTTCTCTTTTCCTTTTACTATAAGTATTCAACATTTAAATTAACACTCTGCTTTCAGGATAGATTTAGGTTACACTTAAAACTTTATCCCCAGTACATACCCCCCCCCAAAGGCATTTCACAAAATCGACTATTTCTTTTAAAACTGAAAAGAACTTTTCTTTACTCCCTCTCTCTCTCTTTAAGATTTTATTATTTATTTGACAGAGAGAGATAGAGAGAGGGAACACAAGCAGGGGCAATGGGAGAGGGAGAAACAGGCTTCCCACCAAGCAGGGAGCCTGATGCAGGACTCAATCCCAGGACCCTGGAATCATGACCTGAGCCGAAGGCAGACACCTAACCAACTGAGCCACCCAGGCACCCCAACTCCTTTTCTCTTTTATGAGATGTTACAAAATGATACAGTGCAAAAATTAAGCACTCAAATAAGATACGACCATACTTGTGAATGAAATAGTACCTAATACATAATATCCAATCAGAATGTGATTTTCTTAAGCTTGCAATATCCTTCTCATTCTAAGCATTGTGTTAAATCATATTTCATGATTCAGAGAAACTATAATTAAACTTACCTAATCACTTTGATGATATTTGTTTAGTTTTAGAAACTTAACCCCAAAAGACTGAATTTACATTTTAGATATCGGTTCTACTATTTGTAATCCAGGGTTTATGGAATAAAGCAGTTACGTGCACAATACTCAAACTTTGTACGTGACACATTAAAAAAGAGATGGAAACCTAGTTTAAAAAATGGTAGCACTTTTTTACATGTATCAAATGGTTAGAAAATTTGTAAATACTACAATAAATATGGTACTTTACCTTGAAACAAACTTGAAGTTTGCATGTGGGTGTTAGAAGGGTTATAGATAAAAAACTTTTGCACAGCAAAGGAAACAGTTGACAAAATCAGAACACCACTGACAAAATGAGAAAAGATTTGCAGATGACATATCAGATAAAGGGCTCATATCCAAAATCTATAAAGAACTTAACGAACTCAACATCCAAAGAACAAATAATCAAGAAATGAGCAGAAGACATGAACAGACATTTCCCCAAAGAAGATATTCAAATGTCCAAAACACATGAAAAAATGCTCCATATTACTCGGCATCAGGGAAATACAAATCAAAACCACAATGTGATACTACCTTATACCAGTCAGAATGGCTAAAATGAACAAGTCAGGAAATGACAGGCGTTGGCAAGGATGCAGAGAAAGGGGAACCCTCCTACACTGTTGGTGTGAATGCAAGCTTGTGCAGCCATTCTGGAGAACAGTATAGAAGTTCCTCAAAAGGTTGAAAATAGAGCTATCTATGACTCAGTAATTACAGTACTGTGTATTTACCCCAAAGATACAACTGTAGTGATCCTAAGGAGCACCTGCACCTGAATGTTCACAGCAGCAATGTCCACAATATCCAAACTATGGAAAGAGCCCAGATGTCCATCAACAGATGAATGACAAAGAAGATGTGGTATATATATACAATTCAGTATTACATAGCCATCAAAAATGAAATCTTGCCATTTGCCATGACGTGGTTGGAACTAGAGGGTATTATGCTAAATGAATAAGTCAATCAGAGAAAGACAATTATCATATGACCTTACTGATATGTGGAATTTAAGAAACAAAAGAGAGGATTATAGGGGAAAAGAGGAAAAAATAAGACAAAAAGTGAGAGAGAGAGAGGCAAACTATAAGAGACTCTTAATCATAGGAAACAAATTGAGGGTTACTAGAGGGGAGGTGGGTAGAGGGATGGGGTAACTGGGTGATGGACATTAAGGAGGTATGTGATGTGATGAGCATAGGATATTATATAAGACTGATGAATCACAGGCCTGTACCTCTGAAACCAGTATGGCATTATGTTTACTTAATTGAATTTAAATTAAAAAATGTTAAAAAAAAAAAGGGTTGTAGCTTGTGAGTTACTGTGAAATGGTGGAAGGAGGATTATCTAAAATTATATGGGAGGTTCTAATACAGATGTGGATGGGTGTGACTCATAATCTGGGCCAGTGAACTAAGGTAGCTGGCAGGTATTTGAGGAGGGTGTGTGTCTTGTGTATTCCTGGGCAACTGGATCAGTTGAATGCAGTTTTGTTCCTCAGTGTCGTTCACATGAAATGGTACATGAGGGAACCTTAAGTACACATTGTCCTCAATTGTCCCTCCTATATCAAATGCATCAGAACAAATTCCCATTTTCAAAACAATAGCAGATCTGATTGTATTCTTTGTGAAGACCTGAAATAGAAGAAAAATGACTCATTTGGAATGAGAGCTATTTAATGTTTAGGACATGGTATAAAACATTGCACATAAGCTGTCCTAGATTTTGTTAGCTTCTCTTTGTAGTGTGTGTTTTGGCTGCTACCATCAACGGCACAATTAAATTCATTTATTCCATGTTGCTTTAAGTTGTGCTGTGGGCTTGTAAGTGGAGCAGGTATGGTTCTTAGTTTCTCTTGAGTTACTGTTTCTAAAAATTCCAGCAGAAAGCTATAGGGAAAGACTGATTGCAGACATTCTTTGAATTTTAGTTATGTATATACAAATGGAACACACAACTCAAATAATAAAGGGAAGATGAATACGTCTCTTTGGTCAGTTAGGATTAGCTTCACCAAAGCTATAATTTCAGAAGACTAAAATAGGAGTTTTTAAATGCATTTCCAGGTTAGAAAAATACAAATATTTCTTACTCAGTGCATTTGGTCAAAATAAAAGTATCATAAAAATAACACTTAGTTTTTTTTTTTCCTCCAAATTTATACCCAAGTTTTCTGAATTCAATAAATCAGCAGCAATATGGTGTCCCAAGCCAGAAACGCAGGAGTCCTTCTGGTGTCCCCCCCCCCCCCACATCCCCCCCCTCACGGCCATTCCAAGTATGCCATGTCTCAAGTACACCCAGAATCTGGCTGTCCACACTGTCACCATTGCCTCTCATCTGACTGCAGTTACCTCTTACCACTGCTTCTCTTTCACCTTGATGGTCCATTCCATTCCAGAGAATGGATGGTTCCATTCTCTGTCTGGCTGCAGGGGTAGCTGTTTAGAATTATGGATCAGATCACATCCTTCCTCTAAACTTCCAAAGGCTTCTCATCTTATTCAGGTTGAAGTCCAAATTCCACCAGGGTCTATATAGTCTTCTATATAGACTTGACTGTGTGTCTGATATTATCTCCCATTCTTTCATTTGAACCGCTCCAGCCACGTTGGCCTTCCTTCTGCTCCTGGACACCAGCTCTTCCCTCTGCCAGCATGTGCACAACCCAGTCTTTGCAGAATGTTTCTTGCCCAGATCTCAGCTTTCATCTTGCTTCTAGAGTTCACCTTCCCACCGTGACCCCGCCTCTATACCCACCTATTAAATCATCCCACTTTATATTCTGCATAGTTCTATTACCTTTTGACATGATTTTGATCATTTTATTTTTTAAATGTGTCTGTAATCTCTTTTCCTCTAGAAAGAGCCTTTCTCTTGTTCTTCACCATATCCCAGGTACCTCTTCTAGTGCATGGGCAATAGGTGCTCAGTATTATATTTGTGAAATGAATCATGGTTGAAAAAAAGTAGAGGGGAAATATACTTTTTTTTCCCCCTAGGAAATAGGAAATAGGCAGGAGTTTGTGTTTTATAATGTAAACACTTTCAGACTTTTAAAAATTGTATTGAATCTATGTGGTTGTTTCAACCCAGTTAATAAGAATAAATGGTGATAAGCAAGCATTTAGCAATGACTTACTTTACCCAAGGCACTTTCCTAAATTCTTTTGATATATAAACTTATTTAATTTTTTTAACACTCATTTGAGGTAGTACCAGTATTCCAAATTTAAAAGATGAGGTAATTGAGTTCCCTGGGTAGTATAGTTAGTAGGTACTAGAGCTGATATTTGAACTTAGGCAGCTTCCTTAGAAATTCAGTTGGCTTAGCTTCTATGCTGTCCATAGAAGGGGCAGCTAATTATGCAGTTGGCTTCCTTACTATGTATGTTACTGCTTAGCACTGAGTACATCCTACTCAGGATGGACTACTCACCTCTGGGTGAGAGGTGAGTAACCTCTGGGGTTTTTGTTGTTGTTGTTGTTTGTTTATTAAAAAAATTTTTTTTTACTTAAAAGTATAAGAAGGATACAGACCTGTACCCCTGACGCAAATAATACATTATATATTAATAAAATATGTATAAGAAGGATAAAATTAGTTTACTACAAGAACTATGACACACAAACCCAATATCATTGTAAAGATCCAAAGTGAAAAAATGCATTTGCTGGACTGTTGAAAGAACTTAAATATAAAGCAATATATTGATCAGCAGCATATGGATCTTTTGGTAAATAGCCACTCACAATTACTCTGGGCCAGGCATCAACTTATCTTTTCTTACTGGCTTGTCGCTTAAAAAAAGACATCAGGAAAGTAGTTGGGATTTATTTTAGAGTTCGTGATGCCAGCCTTAGCATAATGTAAGGGTGCAGAAACAAAAGAGCCTATGATTTTCAGAAAGTACACTGGAGGAGAAAGTACATACAAAACATGAAGGATTACTAAAACCTGGGAGGGAGGTAGTGACATCAAGATGTATCTTACATCTGTTGGCATCCTTGCTGGGATCTACTGAGTTTAAGTCAGAGCGTGATCCAAGAAATCAGGAGGTAAAGTCTTTGTCTTTCTCTGGCGACTTACTATAAGCCAACTGTGTGTCTGAATCTTATTTACTGTATATGTAAATGGTAATCCTGTGTTATACTTAACAGCTTTCCTGTGTGGAAGCAGAACACTGGACTACATGTCCTTTCGGAGAATATTTTAACTTTCATGTACATGATGATGATATTTGGTGGCTCAGAAGAGCAGGAATGGAACAATGGCTATGAGATTAATGAAGACAGAATTGCTAAAGGATGGACACTAATACCTCAGGTGTGAAAGCTTTGAGATAGTGAGTTAGTGCTTTCTGTCAAGCACAATTGATGTATAAAAACAGTAGAAGGAGGGCGCCTGGGTGGCTCAGTGGGTTAAAGCCGCTGCCTTCGGCTCAGGTCATGATCTCAGGGTCCTGGGATTGAGTCCTGCATCGGGCTCTCTGCTCAGCAGGGAGCCTGCTTCCTCCCCCCTCTCTCTGCCTGCCTCTCTGCCTACTTGTGATCTCTCTCTGTCAAATAAATAAATAAAATATTAAAAAAACAACAACAAACAGTAGAAGGAACCAGCTAACAACTTCTGGGGCTGCAGAATTATGAGACTGCCTACTAGGTATTTTATATCATTCTTTTAATTTTAAAATTTGAAATTGCAAAAAAGCCAGTAAAATGTGTTTTAGTATATCTTCATTTCTTGCCTTTCTTTCAGTGTTAAACTTAAGGAATCAAATTCAGCCTAAGGGAATCAAATATTGAAAATCTTACCATTACTCTACACAGATTTGTAGCATCAAATTAATGAAAGACACACTCCTTTGAATGAGGATATGGAGCTAAATTGCTCTTAGTAGAATGGAAGAAAATACTTCAATTTTCCCTGGTGGGTTGGGGAGGTAGGATTTTGTGAGTCCTAAAATGTGAAGGAAAGAGAGAGAAGAGGTAGCAGCCTGGCAGAAGAGTAATATTTGGGATTTGAGGGAAGGTAATCACTAAAATTAAACTTGGGCATGTGATTAAGCAAATTCTAAGAATAGTAATTCTCAAATGTAGTTTAAAATTATTTCGTGATCCACCCTTTTCTGTGATCCTTTTCTCTTTCACCCAAAATTTTAATAAAATTTACACATCTTATTTTGTAATCCTAACTTACATCCTATTTTGAGGAGTAAGAGAGGAGACAGAGGACAAGATAGTTGCAGAAAAACTGAGAGGTGAGAGGAGACTCCATCTAACCATGAAAATATATGAAATATTCTGGGAGAGTTTTGGACTTCCTCCAGGAATAAGATGAGGACTCAGCCTTTTAATTTAATTATGAAAGCAGTGAGTCCCCCAAAGACTAAAATATCAGAATATTCAGAATATCCAGGCAATAGACACTTTGAATCATATATGTAAATACTTACATTACAGAATTTTGGCAAGATTTCAAGGAAAAGCATTATATAGCCAGTAAAGAGAAGTGAGTATAAGGAGATATGTAAGAGGATGTATTTTATCTGTATCCATTCATCCCACTTCTGGCAACCATCATTTGGGGATCTACTCCTTCCTTTACTTTGTCCATATGGTTTGGTAGAGCATCTCCAATTTCTCTAAGTGGAATGTGTGATTTGGACCTGAGCCAATCAATAATTTACCCTGGCCGCAGCAGTTGATTAGAAATATAGGCATTGACCCAAACTGGCACCAATGAGATGCAAGGAGTTTTCTATAACTTCCAGGAAACCTATATTTGGAATTTCCTTCTAGGCCTAAATCCTCTTTCATTGGCTTTATATTCCTGATCCACTTAGTAGCAAAGTAGTAGCAGCAGCTAAGATCCTACTACCATGTGGATTCTAAAGAAGCCTCTTGAATGGTAGTTGCAACCAAGAAGAGTGCTAACAATGAAACAAGTGATGGTAACACAGGGAGAGGAAAACTTGAGTGAGGGAAGGAAGTAAGAATGGAGAAACTCAGAGAATTTATATCCCAGGTGCTATGTTTAGGCTACATGTATTATTTTAATCCTTAAAGCAAAGCAATTATTATTTCTCTTTGGCAGGTTAGACACTTAACTCTCAGGCTGAGAAATGGTCCAAGGAAGAAGCAAGACTTTAATGCTCTGATATTGCATCCCATTCCAGGCTCTGATCTTAACTGTCTCTGAAATTATAGAGGTAAGAAAAGGAGGAATTGGGGGCCTTCTGGGCTACAGATTTTTCACTTATGGGCTCAGAGAAAAACAATTATATTCCTTGATTCAATGAGAGTCTCCATAGTGCCCCCATCTCCCCATCCTTTTCCCTGCTAGTGTTTTATAGGAAGTAAGAGTTACATTTTATTTAGCATTTTTTAATTTTATAAATTAAAAAAATTTTTTATAAACATATAATGTATTATTAGCCCCAGGGGTACAGGTTATTTAGCATTTTAATTGCTGGTATGGAAGTGTTATATTTCCCTTTACAGTCTAGGAAATGAGATTTTTCTCAGTGGTAAAAGAGTTACTAAGACATAAAGCTTAGCTACTTTTCTTTGCCTATTCTCATTGGCTCTTAATCCATTTGAATGTAACTTATCATCTAACAGAGGAGTGTGTAAAATATCTGAGTTACTTAAAATTCTGAATTATCAGTGTATGAGTTAGTGAAGTTTATCTATGTTAGAGGAGCTATTTTAAATATGGAGAAATCATGAGAACATTAATATTGTGAGGATGTGCCCTTTGCACCAGAAAATGTAAGCATTGTTTTTCTAAATGGACAAAATGATCTTCTGAATATAGTGGAGATAGTGGAAGTCGGTACCTGCTGGTTAACATTGTGTAAGCTGCATACTTTTGTTTGTTTCTGTCTCTAAAAAATAGCCATGAAAAGGTGGTTTCTAGAAATGAATGTGGATTCCAATGCTTGTGTAACTACTGATTTCTTGTTATAAGAAAGAAAAAAGAAGCCATTTTCAACATATGGAACTAATATTAGGAAAGCCTTTTATTGTCTAAAAGGGAAATTATGCACTTGAGAGCTCATCCCTTTCCTCTTCCTCTAATACAATCAACAGCATGATTTAAAGCAGAATTTATACAAGATATTTCTTCCATAGCTCCATTTTCTGGGTGTTATTCAAGTTCTTTAATCCAGAACCCATCCTAGTGCTCGTTATTAATTCTGAATCAGAATTAGCTGTTCTGAATGACATATTAATGATTAAGATTGAAAGCACTGTTTAAATTCATTTTTTCCTAGAAGACAGAGTATACTTTCTCCAAAGCAGGCTTTGCTGAGAGGGCAAGGGAAAGCTAAAGTCAATGTACTTCTCTTTGGAAAACTGAATTAAAAGAAGTATCTCCAAAGTACATTTTTGTGCTTTTATTTTAAATGCATAAGGACAGTTTAAAGAAGAACCACTTGAGTTCCAAGTAAGAGTGTTGAATCATAATATTATAATTTTAAATTGGGAATGGTTTGGGATACATGGAAGAATCTTCATTATTTTCAGAGGGTGTGTACATATTTTCATTAGCTGAAATCCAATATAAGAAGCAGCCATGGCAATTCTCTTTGAAAGAAATCCAGAAACTAGCTGAGCAACTCCTACACATTGGTCAAACAAGAAAATTCCCACATCCAAATGGGTTGGAAAGTCTTAGACACAGTCTTTCTATTCCCTACCCAAAACATAGTGACATATAATCAGGAGGGCTCCTAACTTCCAGCTTCTCCTTGAGGAGTGAAAGGTTTTGACCCTTCATCTACTGCCTCACTTTTAGTACTTCCACTTAAAGGGTGGTCTCTCCAGACACCTTGCTCTGAAAGCCAACAGAGTTTATATCCCTGAGACTCACAAGACTATAAAAAATAATGAAATAGTTTTTGATGAGCTTTAGAGAGCTCACAATGGCTATCTCCCTAGGGCTCAGTGCACAGGGAACAGGCAAAACATGCTCATCTTCCAGTCTTTCCTTGAAAAGGATATATTTACATTAAAAGCTGTTGCCTGGGGGTCAGACTTCTAATTTAGTATACATCTAGTGGCTGACTGCCATCCTCCCTGGAGGCTGGGGAAGCCAACAGATGCCTTGAATGCCTTCTCCCTCTAATCCATTCCAAATCACTGCTGAAAGCTTGCACACATGTCTGTACCCCAGCTTTAGTGGCTGCTGCCTGAGGGACAGGTCCCCAGATCAGCTGGCTCTGATATCCAACGAGGCTTGCATTCACATGTCCCATAGGACTGTAGCAAACAAAGAAACAGTTCTTAGCCAGTCATCCTTCCAGGGCTCAGTACAGAGTGAGCTGGCCAAAAAATACCCACTTACTGTCTTCCACTGAAAAGGATCTATTTGCATACTTTAGAAGTTGCTACCTGAGGGTCAGGCATCTACTTTAGCATATATCTAGAAGCTGACTGAGATTCTCCCCTGAGACCAGGGAAGCCTGTGGACATTTTCTCTGCCTTCTCTGACCCTTTCCCAAGTCACCTGGAAGATGTTTATATACATACCTGGTGTACCAGCTTTTGTGGCTACTAACCAAGGCACTAGCTTCTGGATTGCATGGTACTGATAGCCAACAGGGCTTGCATTCGTGAATTACACAAGACTGTAGCAGATCTGTAGTGGTGATAGGTGTAAATCCCCCCCCAACAAGAACTATACACCTAGGCCAAGTACAGAGCAACAGGCAAAAATGCCCATCTCTCATTTTCTTGCTAGAAAGGGCCAGCTGCAATGTTAGAGTCCAGCTTCCATGTAACTGCATACATGTGCCAACTGATTTTCCATTATGGAACACTGATGGGTCTTTGAAAACCTTCAGCTACTGGGGGCACTAGACCAAAGAAGGCACTTAGATAATTACAGAAGTTTGAGAGATGACTAGAGCTTGTGCTGGCTGATTAATACATTTTGTCTCCTACATAAGACCTCTCAAGACCTGAGAGGTGGCTGTTTCATCGAGTGCATGGAAAACCACACAGAGAGTCATGGAAAATGAAGAAACAGGAATAATTTCCAAATAAAAGAACATGATAAAAAACATTCACATCTTAATGAGATGGAGATAGGTGATTTATCTGATAGGTTAAAATAATGGTCATACAGGTGCTCACCAAGATCAGGAGGGCAATGTATGAACAGTGTGAGGATTTCCACAAAGCAATAGGAAATATTTAAAAGTGCCAAACAAAAACCACAGAGCTCAAGAGTACAATAACGGAACTGAAAAATTCAATAGAGAGGTTCAGCAGTAGACTGGCTGAAGTAGAAGAAAGAATCAAGAAACTTAAGACAGGGCAGTGGAATTCAATCAGAAGAGCAAAAAGAAAAAGAGCCAGGATAGCTTAAGTGATTCATAGGACACCAGCAAGCCAACCAGTATACACATTATAGGCATTCCAGAAGGAGGAGAGAGCAAGAGAAAGGAGCAGAAAGCTTATTTGAAATAATAGTATGTGAAAATTTCTTGAATCTGAGGAAAGAAACAGAGATCCAGATGCAAGAAATCCAGAGAGTGCCAAACAAGAGGAATATAAAGAGATTAACAATGAGTTATAGTCAAATTGTCAAACATTAAAGACAGATAGAGTCTTAAAAGAAACAGGAGAAAAAAAGTGCTTCTTATAAGGTAACTCCTGATAAGACAGTGGGCAGGTTTTGTTTTTCTTTTTAGCAGCAACTTTGTAGGCCAGAAGTTAGTGGTATTATATATTCAAATGCTGAAAGGAAAAACCTGCCAACCAACAATACTTTACCTGGCAAAATCATCCTTCCAGAATTGAAGGAAAGAGAAATAGTTTTCCAGACGAGCAAAATCTGAAGGAATTATCA
>RCUC01143864.1:0-34018 GCA_003697995.1 Taxidea taxus jeffersonii | reverse complement strand
TCTCTTTAATTAACAGTTTAATTCTTACAAATAAACTTTACAGTACGTGGTTATGACTGATTGTTTCCAGTCAGCATGACAGAAGGGCAAGAACACTAGATCATGGCTGAGCTCCCTCCAAACATATCCTGCCTGGTAATGGTGACAACAGGAAGTCATTCGTCAGGGCTAGGTTTCTCCCATTTCATCTAGAAATGTAAATATCTTATTTTTAATAGAAAGATGAGCTGAGAAGATGATGATGGATCCAGGGTGACACCATGGGCCAGCCAAAGCTTTTAAATGTGACATTTTTCAAATCATGGGAGAAGAGCAGAGGGAGGAAGAGGAGAGAATATCAAACTACACCTAAAAACAGCAGGCCAGGCTGCTGTGTTTGCACCTCCCATTTTTCCCTGAGTCCAGGAGCAAATCTGACATTTTTCTCCAGGTCTATCCATCCCATGATATTGTCACACTGCAGAGAAATTGACTTTGAATCAGAAATGATTGTTTGTTGACAGTGGAAGGAAGTAGTCCATTCCTTTCTTACTACAAATTCATCATGTGGTATCTTTACAGAGGGATTTTCTGTTTCAGGAAAATAATAAGTACAGAGAAGGAAATTGCTAAGGATGACCTGGGTCAAGAAAGAGAAAGACTATCCAGTATGTGCTACTAAAATATGGGAACAGGTTCAGCGAGGAATATTCTCAGCTTTAATAGATGATGGAGTGCAGATGATTCTCAGGAAGTGTGCTCATGACACTAAACTGGGGGTCTGGACCATAGTTTAAAAAAAAATAGAATCATTTAATAAAATGTATTTTTCTAAAGAAAGAATACTTTGAGAAATGTGAATGGGGAAAGAAAGAAGTGAGGAGCTGGGCTAATGTTTGCAGTAATCTTTTTTTTCCTTACAGAATAAATATTCCTGTGGATAGAGTGCTATCCTTCTAAGTGTCTCAGTTGTCTTTTTCCTTTTCCAGGATTCTTGTACTAATATATAAAAACAAACAAGCAAACAAAAGATGAAAAATTACTATAGGAGCTCCTGAGAGTAATCAAAGGAGAATACTTTAGCAATTGATTTCATCCAACCATTTGCCATATTGTATCTGTTCCTAATTTGCAAACAGCCAAACCACTGTGGGAGCTGATTCTTAACAGTTCTACATGGTCTGCAGACTAACCAAGCTGGAGAGGATCGAGGAAGATGGATCACCCGTTATAGGAAACCTTCATTTCTAGAAAGGGGTGGGGTTGCTATTAAATTGTCTACTGATTTTTTTTTTAAGATGCTATGCAAAGCTTTTGGTCAGAAAAAAAGCCTCTAGCAAGCAATGCATTTTACATAAAAGAAACCTTCCCAGGAAGGATGGCTATGAATTTAATTATAAGCTCTTCTCTTTGCATATATTTGGTTCAGTCTAAATAAGACTTGAAACATGGAACAATGTCCATGGAGTACAATTCACCAATTGTTACTTTTAATTACATTCACATGCATAATTCATAAATACACTGCCTGGACAAGAGGAAAGAAAAGATAAGAAGGGACAAAAGAGATGAATTTTCCATCAAACAATTACTATATAAATAGACAACATATTTAATACATTAGTTAGCAAAGTGATTCTTTGTTCTTGCCAGTCTGGGGCTTAAAAATGTTAAAAGAATCCCCAACCATAACATTGTTACATTTTTCTACTGTCTCTCTTATATGAAAGAACTAGGGATTATCATTCATTATTAAAAAAAAAAAACAACTGTCCACCGAGTGTGGCGATATAGGTGTGGTTGACATAGCATACTATTATAATATATACTCTTGTCATAGATTCTAGTGCAACTCCTTAATATAGAAACATTTAAGAATGCCATTATTTCTTCATTAAGGGAGAACTTCTTCTTGTGATAGGTTTGTCATTTCATGTTGCTGCTAAGTATGGAGTTGGTAGAATTTTCCTTATAAGATATGCGTCTTACTGGAAAAGAAAGAACTGTACAAACACGTGTGAATCCATTCATTGCCAGAGAGTCCAAACTATTTTCTCAACAATACAACTTACACGAAAGCCTTTGATATAATAGATTCAATGATAGTCCCATTCCTGGAGTGCAAAGATTAAATAAAATATTGCTTTGCAAAGTTATGCGCTCAATACAGAATAAAAGCTTTGTACTTAAGGATAAATTTGCATTCTTATCGCAGATTCTCCTTTATGTAGAAACAACATCTTTTGGTTCATGGCTCATGTTTCAGAAAGTACCAGCCTTCCATGATCAGTCAGAACCATCAAGAGCTAGGCAAGGAGTTAGGCACATAGCAACCAAAATGTCAGTTGCATATTCAGTAGAGCTGTTGAAATCTTTGTTCAGGTATGTGGCAAAACTGTGCTGTTTCATACTGAATTTCAAAATTAGGCTGCTCCAACTGCAGCTCTCCCCCAGCTCATCAGCTGTGTCTACTCTGTTGAACTGAGGTCAGGGGAGCTGAACAAATGCGTAGAGTAGAAAAAAGAATATTGAGCGCCTGGGTGACTCAGTGGTTAAAGCCTCTGCCTTCGGCTCAGGTCATGATCCCAGGGTCCTTGGATCGAGCCCCATGTTGGGTTCTCTGCTCAGCAGGGAGCCTGCTTCCCCCTCTCTCTCTCTGCCTGCCTCTCTGCCTACTTGTGATCTCTGTCAAATAAATAAATAAAAACAAAATATTTAAAAAAGAAAAAAATATTTAACCCCAATTATCTGATGCAAATTTGAATTTAAAATAAAAACTGGTCTATATGTCACAGCCATGAAAGGAAACTTTCTGCATAGACTTCTCTATTTTATTTTTGCTTTTTATGATCAGAATTTGGTGCTTAATTTTATTCTACTGTAAAATGGTGATAATAACTGTATGTATCTCACAAGATTATGCCAAGTATTAAATGGAGTTATACAAATTAGTGTTTTCAAGAGTGTCTGGCATATTGAAAGTACTCAGGAAATGTCAGCGGCTATTGTCATTCCTGTCATTACCGTCACCACAGCCACCGCTACCGCCAGCACCGCCATGCTCATCATTATCATCATTACCATCATCATTTTGCAGCTTAGGTGAAAACCTGTGAATAAGTGACAAGGACTTGATGACAGGTCCATTGGAAGATCCGCTTCCTTTCGTTATTTGGCCAAGTAGCAATTAAGGGCCCATGGCTCTACGATGTTTCTGAGCAGGGAGTATGACACGCAGTAAGTGCAAGAGGTGACATCTATCTGTTTGAAGCCTACAGTCTACATGATCGTGTATTTCAGCCAATGCTCAACATGGTTGAGAAAACAGAACCTTACGTGGTTCAAGGATCCAGGACATTTTCAGGGAAGCAGGCTTTCCATCTGACCTTGAACATGATGTAAGTTGTGTCCTGGAAGGATCTGCATGAGCAAAGGCAAGAGTTTAGGAGGGAACACAAGTGCCCAGGGCTTAGCCAGGGGAGCGGATAGAACAATGTTGGCTTTAACCCCTGCAGAGAATTCCAAAACCGAAGTTTGCCATGGAGGACCTGAGGGGGAAGATATTTGCTGCATCTTTTCACTCCTACTGTCCTTACTTGAGGTTCCTTTAGTTCAGCCCCAGAGTCTCCACTGTCCTGAGCATGGTCTGTCCCCCCGGTCCAGGCCGGCATTCGTTTTTTTCCCACGGCTCACTCTCTTCCCTTCCATTCTGTTCTTTGAAATTTGACCTCTTTTGTAAGGCCTGACTTTGTTTTTTATTTGCTTGCCTTTTTTTTTTTTTTAAGTTATCCCTTCAGTAAAACTTTTGGAGCATCCTGTGTTATACAGACATTACTTTCTCTCCTAAACTCATACACTTACCTTCTATAATATTATCTGACAGTAGGCGATATAAGGTACTGTGGATACTGGTAGGAACATGAGATCTGAGTTCTGGGCCAGACTATCTGGCCATCTATGTGGCCACAGGTAACAGACTTAGTCTTTCTGGGCCTCAGTTTCCTTAACTGCAAAACGAATGGTTCTGTTTGATTGATTGCTAATGGCTTAATTTTGTCCTAAGATTTTTCTTTTTTTTTTTTTTTTTTAAGATTTAAATTAAGCTAGTGGCTTAATTTTGTCCTAAGATTTTTCTGTTGCCTTTCCCATGTGATCGTATTCAGTTTTATGATAAACCTATCTTATTTTCTCCTTGGGATTTTAAGCCCGTGGAGAGCAGGGACTCTGATGCAGCCCCATTACCTAACCCGGTGACTTGAGATTGAAATCACTCACTAAATACTTGGTGAAATTCACTGTTACATATTCCTACCTGTCTGGTCCTGTGAACCTCATCTCCCTACCCCTCCCACCGTGCCCCCAAACGTCTTCAATCCCTGGTCTCCGTGTTATCCAGAAGTATCTCATATTGCCTCTTAGTGGGCACTGGAGTTTGTGTTTTATAAGTGATGAGAATGAATCAGTTATAATAAAGGCAAGCATTAGGACAAGGGGCTTCAGAGATGAGTCTAATCTTTTGCAGTCATTCAGCAAGTATGACACAACCCTGTGGAGCAGTGCAAAGAAAAAGCAATTTCCTCCAATCTAAATAAGACCTCAAAAGGCCACCTATCACAGCTGATGTATTTATTTCCATGGTGTTTCCACATGGGGCACTGCCTTACCCTTTGGGCACCAAACACTGTCAGAGTTTCAGAGAGTTTTGTTTTTAACGCCATATCCTTTTTATGCCAATTAGAGATAATCTCCTTGGGCTCTTAAGTAATTTGTCTGTGTAATCTCAGGCATACTGAAAAGTGTCACAAATCCTTTGTTGATTGGAAGACATAGTGGAAACTCCTCAGGCACAGTTAGAAATTAGTCAAAACTTTTAAGTCAATGTGATATCTTTTCCCCCCTCATCTCTTATCAAATAAAGAAATCCTCCTGCACAGATTAATGCCCAAATTAATTTGAAACAGGTTCATGGGGACATTTCTTTGAGCTTGCAAAACACACACACACATACACACACACGTTCACACGTGTGCACACACGCACATATTGCCCACATTTGAACAAACTTAATAAACCTAGGAATTAGGAATTTTCCCCAAGGAAACAAAATACTTCAGTTGAATTTGAGAGAGGTTTTCACTTTCTTATGGTATTTAGAAGGATTAATAGCTGATAGTTTATTAAGAACTTTACTTCCTTGGGCTGCAAACTTCTGTAGCATGAACAGACCAGAATGGCTTAATTAATTACTGAGTGATTATAATAATTATATATTTTAACTCATGTGTATTTATTATTTTAAAGTACCTAGAAATGCTCATATTGCTATTTAAAGAGTAACCCTCACATAGAGGAACGTAATTTTATGTTAACAAGTTATTATTTTTAACCATCTTCAAAAGGCCAGTCTGATTAGCCTTGTGCATAAGAGAAGGAGAGTGGGCTCTGATCTTAAGTGGCAACCACTCCATGTCAAAGAGCTTTCCCCTGCTTCCTAGGAACCATTCGTCCTAGAACACACATTTTTGGCAGATTTGTTTGAGTTGAAGTTCTTGATTCAAAATGTGAATTTAACTTACCTTTGGGTCCTGAACTGATGTATGTCACCACTGAAGATCCCAGTTCCATCAGCACCAAACAGAATTCATGGACGAATGTCCCACTTTGATCAATTTGGCATTCCTTTGCATTTTAAGGGAGTATATTCCCCTCCATCACTCTTTTGTAAATATATAAAACTAGTGCTTCTATGAATACAAGATGGATATTGCTTCTTATTTATTCCAGTTCTGCTTTATTTATATTTATTCCTTTAACAAATATTAATTGAGAACTTATTATATGGAATGCATTAACAATATAAAGTAGGCATTCAAAGACATACCAAAATGGAAGGTCAAAAATATCATTCAGCTTTCCCTTTTCTCTATCTATACACACACACAGGCACATACAAACACGCACACACTAACTAACCAAGGAGGCTCTCCAATCACCTGAGTGTTTTCTTTTCTTTTCTTCTGCTTCTCTTGCATTTTTAATTTTCTTGTATTCATATATTCATCCTTGTTCTCATATTGCAAAATTTCGGGCTTGACTGAAGAGCTATTAGGACTAATTGCAGTTTGGTAAGAAATTAATAGATAAAACATAATAGCTTTCCAATACACCGACATAACTAGTTTTGAAAATGGAAGGATCAGATTCCATTCACAAGAGCAAAAATATTAAAAATACTTAGAAAAATATTTTGAAAAGAAATGGGAACTTTTAAATTTTATTAAGAAAATGATAGAATTTCACTGAGGGATTTAAACAAATAAACAGAGAGACATATTTCCAGGTGGAAAGACTGAATATTTTAAGCATACAAAATGTGTCCAAATGTAATTATAGAAGGTCACAATTCCTGTTCTTTGTATGGGGATGTATTTGACTGGTGTAAGAACTTGACAATGTGATCTATTTATTTACCTCTTTTAGAAAAAAAGACTAGACAGGCGCCTGGGTGGCTCAGTGGGTTAAGCCTCCACCTTCGGCTCAGATTATGATCTCAGGGTCCTGGGATTGAGTCCCGCATCAGGCTCTCTGCTCAGTGGGGAGCCTGCTTCCCCCTCTCTCTGCCTACCTCTCTGCCTACTTGTGGTCTAAACACACCAATATCTTTACAATGACATTCTCCCAATACTTTTAAGTCTCAGATTTCCTGATGGAAACATGTTTGCCTGCAATCTGATGTTTTTCTGATTACAAAAGCATGTTTTTGGTAGCAATGGAATGTAATAATCTACATAGCTTTCCAGATTTTAGATTTCTGTAACCGTGGTATGATATAATGAAGGGTAGAAGTATCTTGGTCAGCATTATAGATGGGATACCAGACGTGTGGCCTCCTGAAGAATGTGCAGAACGATTTAGAGAGAATGCATAGGGAAAACAAATATTTTCAGATGAACATATGAAGGAATGCAAATTAGCAAAGGACAACAGGAGTCAACAAGGACAGGGGAGGGACATAAATCATGAAAAAATACTCTAGGAGATGTGCAGTGACATTCATCAGGAGGCAGAATTTGTTACTCTTTTCCCAGACTAATTCACATAGGCTATTCTCCGGACAATCTTGGTGAAGTAGGTGCCAGATATTGGAAGGGATATCAGATCATCTTGCACAGATGCTGCTATTTCTTGCAGAAGGGAGGACATGTGGGCAGATGGTGGGTTGATTGTGTGCGGACCATGACTGTGTGTGTGGGCGGACGGTGTGAAGAGGAGGTGAGCATTTGTCTATCTGTATCTGGAGGACCTTTAACCATGAGGGGATATTCAGACAGGACGATTTGAGATGATCATACCTGCAATGGTTTGTTCCATACAGACATTGCTTTGATTCTTTTTGATCTCAAATGTCATCTAAAAAAAGAATGTATCTAGGTAATAAAAAATTCAGCAGCAATTAATTATAAGGAAAAAAATGGTCTGTTCTAGGATGTTCCGCTCAAGAGAGCAGATCACTAATATTATTTTGAAAGACAACAAAATGAACCAACTTTTCTTTCCAAACAAACTAAACAAAACCAATTTCACCCCTGAGCTGAGATGCTCACTGATGGCTCCTGTGAGAAGGTAAAGCCATACCAACAATGATGTCACTTCCGAGAAGCGAGGCTCAAAATAGAAACACTCCCAGAATTTCAGAGGTCTCCATTCCAAGTGATCTCCTCTAATAGTTCATGTATGAATTTGCAGGCCAGCTGAAAGAATAAGAAATCATGTTCATTTCTTTCTCTTCAGGGCTCCCAGAAGACCACTCGCTTTTATGTAATGTGAGAACACTGCCTTTTGGGGTGGGAAGTCTTCACAGCTCAAACAGGCTGGCTCTTTGGGATTTGTAGCACTGTTTTAGATTTCGTCTTCCTGCTTCACATTTCTGCTTTGGTTTCCTGATGTTTCACCATCACACCAAATGGCTTTTCAGAACAGAGTTCTGTTTAAGCACTTTCTTTTATTAAATGTGGTGCTTTTAGCATGGCTGGATTACATTACATAAAACTATGTTGGCAAATTAATTATTGAGCATCATCTTGTCATGGCAAACTTATATGTGCGCACATACAAATGTAATAAATCATTTTTGTGGAGTAAATGAATTGCTGTAAAACGTGTACTTCTACAGTTATAGGAATTACAATTACTTTGTCATCATAAGACCTCCTAGGTCTACCCAATAGCACCACAGCTGTCTGGACAGCCAAAAAAATCAGGCAATCAAACAGTTGTGTTGATACACACAAAAGAAAAACATCAGGTTGAATTATTCTCTACCCGCTATCTCAAACCTATCAAGTCCATTGTTGCCATATAGAATTAACAGAGAGCTGAGTTCAGAGTCTTTTTGCTCTAAGCTTTCATGGTGGTATGTATCATGTTTTAAAAAAGTTTATTTACTTTTTGGGGAGAGAGAGAGTGTGCACGTAGGAGGAGAGCAAGTGGTGAAAGGTGGAGAGAGAATCCCAAGCAGACTCCGAACTGAGCACTGAATGTGATGCAGGACTCAATCTCATGACCCTGAGATCACAACCTGAGCTGAAATCAAGAGTCAGACACACTTAACCAACAATGCCATCTAGGAGCTCCTCATTTTTTTTTTTAAAGATAATAATTTTTTGAACTTTTAATCCCCACCCAAATAGGGTTATGGTTTTAATACTTATTTTAAAATACTTTGTTTTTCATGATTTCCAGAAACTAAAGACAACCAGCCATATTTTGTACAATACACATTAGTAATAATGATTTGTTAATATGTTTATAGTAGCAATTTAAATGGTACTAATTCATAAGTAACATAAATGGGCTAAAGTCATTTAACAAAGTTAATAAGACAATATTGGTTCTTTTTTTTAAAAAATAATTTATTTATTTATTTGACAGACAGAGATCACAAGTAGGCAGAGAGGCAGGCGGAGAGACAGAAAGGGAAGCAGATTCCCCACTGAGCAGAGTCTGATGCGTGGCTGGATCCTAGGACCCTGGGATCATGACCTGAGCCGAATGCAGAGGCTTTAACCCACTGAGCCACCCAGGCGCCCCAAGACAATATTGGTTCTTAATGCATGTTTACCCTATCCAGTACTTCCAGCAGCCTTGTCGTCAATAGAATTTTTCAGATGAGAAAGCTGAGGTACAGGGAGATTAAATAAGTTACCTGGACCACATAGTTAGTGAATGATGAGGCCAGAGTTCAGTCTCAGAGTCTGATCATAGAGCCCTGCTTGTAGCCCTGACCCTTATACTCTTCACATTGCCTTCGTTGTTCAGCTGAGTTGACACCAGATTGCCAGCTCTGCAGGCAAGGCCTCATCCTGCACACCCCTGTAAATTCAGTGCATGGAACTAGGATGGCCAGACAGTGGGCTCTTAATAAGTGTCAATTGAACAAACAAACGAATAATGAAAGCATTGTGACTCTAGTTCAAATTGTCTTTAGTCTGTTGCTTGCTGCACATCTGTGCTTGAGCCCTGCAAAGCAAGATACATGAAAAAAGCAGAAGGAGCTTGAGACCTAGGGCACAGGAGTGGGGGTTGCTCCTTGGAGCTTCTTGATATAACTGTGTGATTCCAAGGTGGAAAAGTCAGAAGGTACAAGCATCCTCTTGGATGCTGTGGTTACTATGGTCCCTATGGTACTGGTGATTCTTGCACCAGAGGGACTCAGGACCACCATACTGGCACCAGAAGCAAGGAAAATAGTATATCCTTTCAGAGCTGTTACTAGACCATCGAATTAAATTCCAGTGTTGCTGCACAAATGGTGTCAAGACCTTACTGGAGCAGGTGACATGGTACTGAGGCATTGTTTTGGTATTGTGGTCCTTTCCAGGTTTCCTGGAGTGTAAAAAGTTTCCTGGAGTGTAAAAGAGGTACTCTTTTTTTTTTTTTTAAAGACTTATTTATTTATTTATTTTAGAAAGAAAGAGAGAGAGAGAGAGCAAGAGAGAGAGAGAGCACGAGCAGGAGAGGCAAAGGGAGAAGGAGAGAATCTGGAGGCTGATTCCATGACTTTGAGATCATGATGAGCCAAAACCAAGAGACAAACCCTTAACCAACTGCCCTATCCAGGCACCTCATGAGGAGGCATTTTACCTGTACTTTATGGGCCTGGAGGGTCTGTTGGTGGGCACCAGGGTAGGAAGATGGAACTGGAGGAGGAAAAGATCGATTCTAGGTTTTAGCAAATTGGACTGTGTTTGGTATCACACATAATATATCTTCCAAGGATTCTTAGAAGTTTGGAGAGATGAGCATCCTGTTTTAATAAGTGAAGGCAGAGTTAGATAAATATTGAGTTCACTTTTACACGCAGGCTTGTGGTGACTGAAGATATAAAAATTACTTGATTATATTCAGAGACAAATGATCTGAGGACAATAGTGGGTGTTTGAAGTTGGTAAGGACACGAAACTAAAAAAAGAAAAAAAAAAGCCCTCACCATGAAGTCCAGAAAGCCTTGGGTTTTGGAAACACGTGTTTGTGTTTCCCATCTGTGTGCATTAGGATGGAAACATGGAGACAGTATTAGGGATACCTAGGTCATGTGACTTACTGGCTACCCAAATATGTAGCCTGCAATGAAGGAGAATTTAATCGACACAACTGAAGTTCTGGAAAATACATCAAGTTTATCTTTTAATAAAAGTTGAGAAATTGCTTTCCCTTAATTAAAGTGACTGGGAAAGTGTGTAGGAAATGAAACAGAAGTGTCATATCACAGGGTCAAGGTGTGAGTTCTAGAGCCTGTGAGGATTGCACTTTCCCTGGGGTTCTCACTTGGTGTCCTCTAAAAACAAACACACCTTGTTTGGTAGACTAAGTCTGTTTGGATGCTTCTCTTTTTGGAAGAAGTTTTTCTCAGGTTGGAGTCTGACTGGGAGTCAAGAACTTTATCTGACTGGATAACTTGTTTGTGGAAGACAGCAACATTTTTGATCTATGCACAAGGGGATAGAGTCAGGAAAGAAGATAAAGATTTCAAAGTTACCATAATTCCTTGGTGGAAAAGAGATATTTATGAGAGCTTTCTGAACATCAAGTGAAGGAAGAGGTCAGACCTCCCAACTTTCTTGCTCCAACATTATTTGATGTGACTTTCTATACAATTACCGTAAGTCCCTAAGCTGGGCTAGCTGCTGCTGAAAGCCTCCTTCATTAGGTGGTTCCACAAACCCCCTTTACTCTCTGTTGCTACTGCTTTTTCTGATCTCTGTTTCTGATTTCTTTTGCTGACACCTGGAGGGCTGCCCCTGCTCTTAACCCTGATTCTGCATTTCTTCCCCATGTGGTCCACAGGGATTTCTGGAAGTGTCTGGGGTGGTAGAACAGATTAGAAGTAAAGAACTAGGAAACAGGGCTCCCATGTTCTCTCCTCCCCTTTGCTATCATGACCCCACCCCTAAGCTAGGTTTTCTCAGTATCTGTGCCAGTTCCATCTCATGAATTCATCCCTTCTGCTCACATGGGAGGTCCCCTATCTATGCCCATTCTAGCACTTGGCCTTGACATCTATGATTATATATCTGGCAATCTAGGTCTAAAACTGCATTTTTCTTATAAAGTGAGAAAAACCTTACTCCTCTCTTCATATACCCTACCCAGGGTCTCTGTGCATGGGAAAGAAACTTCCCCTTCCAGTTCTTTTCCTTAGCAATTCGGGCATTATTACTACATTTGAAAATTGCGAAGATTGCCATTTTGCTGGGAATGAGTGAAAAAGAGAGAGGCTGGGGAAATTGTCTTGTTGTAGATGAGAAAAAGGGAAAGAGATAGACTACATTCTGGGATTTCCTTGAGGAAGAAAGGAATACTTGGGGAGTCGAGCTTTGACAGAAGATATTCTGAGGGACGTGTAGAAAGTTCTTACACCCTTACCCTTTACTTCACTTTCTTCCTTACCTTAGTCTGGGATTGCTGCTGTCATGGACTTGGGGCTGGAGGTGTTGCCATCCCCTCTTGGCAGGGAACATGAGCACTGGTTGGTCTCTGGGGACCTGGAAGCTCCGTATCCCATCAGAAACATTCTGGACATTCCAGGGCAGAGAAATTCTCATACATTGTGATATCAGGAAGTTGTTAATATAGATTTTACATTCTATATTATTATGGAACACATGTTGTAGAATAAACAGACTTTTTGTGGGCTTCCCTGAGAAACTAATTATGTAACAAGATGCACTGTTCTGAGTTCTAAACAGCTGGCTTTCCAGAAAGGAACCATTTTTAAATCAGAGGATGTCTGTGATAGGCAAAATAATACATATTAAAAAGATAATATAAAAGATTATATTTTCAATATGCTTTCTCTGTATATTTTTTTGGGAAAAATAGCATTTTCTTTTTAAATTATTTTAGGTTGGTGATTGTATTACCAATTTGTTTATCTTGAAAAAAATATTAATAGACATACTCTTGCTAATCAAGGGTTGAATTAAAACCAGGGACAAATTTACTGTGAACTATTAAAGCTTCAGCTTTAGGACTCATCCAAGGATTTAGGAGTCTAAAGTGGGTGAACAATATTTTAACCATAGTTGGTTAGGACCACCTTCCCCATCCACTCTGACATTCCCTCCATGATGTGTCTCCTCATGGCCAATGGCTCTGAGGTGAGCATTTTTCTTTCTAAATAAATATTCACTTTCATACCTAATTTTTTTGTGTTCACAATGGGATATTCTTTTTCTTGAAGAGTTCTCCGCATTTTTTTTATAAGATTCACATTCCTCAGAATCTGGATCCACTCTAATTAAACTAAGAGCTAGGCTTTTTTTTTTTTTTTTAATATTAAAGCACTGAACGTGAAGGTTCCTATTCATGAAGATAGAATTAAAGCTAAATAATTCTTTATTATATGATGACAAACTGAACACAAATGTATACATATTTCTTTTTTCATACATGTTTCTTGGAGAATATTTTAAATCATATAAAAATATTTTATGTCATGCAGGGGAGCAGAGTATAGTCTTCTTTATGATAAGTCACCAGTTAAGATTGACTTTTAGGGGCACCTGGGTGGCTCAGTCTGTTAAGCATCTGACTCTTGATTTTGGCTCAGGTCATGATCTCAGAGTCCTAGGATTGAGGCCCACAACACGCTCTGTGCTCAATGCTGAATCTACTTGAGGATTCTCCCTCTTTTTCTGATCCTTCCCCTGCTCATGCTCTATTTCTCTCTCAAAAAAAAAAAATCTTAAAAAATAAGACCTACTTTTAACATTATTCTCTTCTTCCTACTCCGTTCTGTAGTCATTTGGTCTGCAAGGTGGGTCACAACTGTACTTAAAAAAATATTTTATTTATTTATTTGAGAGAGAGAGAGTGAGAGAGCATGAGAGAACATGAATGGGGAGGAGGGTCAGAGGGAGAGGGAGAAGCAGGCTCCCAGCTGAGCAGGGAGCCCCACATGGGTCTTGATCCCAGGACCCCCCCAGGATCATGACCTGAGCAGAAGGTAGATGCTTAAATAACTGAGCTAACCAGGTGCCCCACAATCTTTCTAGTGAACAAGTTGTGCACACACACACACACACACACACACATATATATATATATATATATATACTTATTGTTTTCTTTAAATCCTTGCTACTTGGAGTGTGGTCCATGGAAATTAACAACATTAGTATTGCTTGTGAGCCCATTACAAATTCAGAACCTTGAAACTCCAGATCTACTGAATCAGAATCTGCATTGTAACAAGATTTCCAGGTGTTTCTTTTCTTTCTTTCTTCTTTAAAGATTTTATTTATTTATTTGAGAGTGAGAATGAGAGAACATGAGGGGGAGTGGGTCAGAGGAAGACACAAACTCCCTGTTGACCAGGGAGCCTGATGTGGGACTCAGTCCTGGGACTCCAGGATCAAGACCTGTGCTGAAGGCAGTCGCTTAACCAGCTGAGCTACCCAAGAGCCCCTGGGTATTTCTTACATACATTGAGCATTGCTCTAAATGCTTGCTGCATTTTTGAGAGACAAAGAGTATTTGGAAATTAATTATTTCTTTTAATTTAGATAAATGTGGTAATCTTACTGTTGGAACACAGCATAAAATTTATCCCAGGGATCTAAACCTATTATGGTTATTATATAAAATTGAAATCTATGTGAACTCTGGCTAATTTTCTTTTCCCTTGAAATGTTGCTCTTCTCTCCTTTCTCCCTGCTTTTCAACAAGAAGAAGGAAATCTCTTGGTAACAGGAATCTTTGTTCAGGTAAGTAACAAATCTAGTGAAAGGAGGGTTCTCTGTCAGGTCCTTCTTCCTGTGGCTCCAGCAACTGATTGCCAATGGTTTTTATGGCCTCTCTAGTGCTTTTTATTTTGTTCTCTAAGTTGACAACAGAACTCTTAAAAATTGACATTTTTAGATCACAGAGAAGGTCGCAGTTAGGTATGGATTGGGCCCAAGTTTGACATCTGAGTTATTCTGAAATACTCATCCCTGCTTCCTCTGGGCTCCCATACCATATTGCTTATTCCTCTATTAGTAGCACTTACTTCAATCTGTCTTTCATTATATTTGTTATATGCCTGCCTCTCCAACTGGATTATAAACTCTTTGGGGGCAGAAAGAATCCATATTCATTTTTACTCCCCCTATCACATTTTCATCTAGTACAAGGCCTTCTAGTACTACATACTTAATAAAATCACGTGTTGGAAATTTACTCTATACAGATCTGTGTATGCATCCCTGATAACTCTCTTTATAAGATGAGCTGTGTTGTCTTGGAAACACCAATGATTATGACTTGTAGATTAGAGGAAGGAATTGGACAATAAATCTTGGTTATTGACTAGCAGAATGCAGAAGTTATATTTCCAGAGCCCTAGTTATAGCAGATGGACTATAGCACTCTAAAATTTCATTTGGTAACATTCATTAAAATCTGTGAATAAGCCAGATGGTAAAGAGTTGTACTGGGGAGAGTGGGGTTTAGATGGAATAGAACAATAATTTTCTGATACCTTTTCTTTTCTTTTCAAATTTTGTGACCTTTCAGAGACTTTATTCCATCCTTCACTTCTCTATTTCCCATCATCTACAAGTAATGAAAGGGCATGGTGGCCTCCCTGGTTTGAATCGTGGCTCCATCACTCACTAGCCCTGTGCTTCCATTCATTTTGTAAAATAGGGATCATAAAAATGTTATTTAAGCAACAGTTAATTGATCCATAGAACAGTGCCTGACACATAATAAGTGATACCTACGTGTTTGATTCTATTATTATCCTTCTGTGAGAAGAACAAAAATAACAAAAATGTTTTGGCTTGGAAGTGCAAACACCTGCATACCTTGCATAGTCACAGAGTCACAGTGCATCAGTAAAATCTGAGGGTACATGTTGACAGATCGCATCCATTCCATAAAAACTTCAGCCAATGGGCTAAATGCTATTTTTCGTAGATCTCAAGTTTCTCCTCAATACCGTGAGTTCTAGTGTGTTTTGCTTTTGGTTGTTGTTCCTGCAGTTCTCTAATTAGTATATGTGGCAGACACACCTTAGGGATTTCCTGTGAGCCCCCAGCCCCTTCCAGGTACCTGTGCTTTTGTATGATCAATCCCCTTTACTGAGTGTGTGTGACTTGTTTCTAACCAATAGAGTATAACAAAGATGATGGAACATCACTCCTGTTATTACATTGTGATATATGAGTCTTTTTTAGCAGACTGCAGGGAAGGAGATTCTCCTGACTGGCCTGGTGGAGTAAACAGCCATGTTTATACAACCAAAAACTGAGAGACTCTAGGACCTAAGGCGGCCTCTAGCCAGTGACCTGCCACAAGCCAGGCCTTCCATCACACAACAACTGACTGAGCTTGGAAGAAGATTCTTCCCCTGTCAAGACTTCAGATAAAATGCAGCCCAACCGGCATCTTGATTGTAACCTATAATAACCTGAACAGAGAACCCATATACATCATGTCTGGATTCCAATCCATAGAAACTGTAATATAGTAAATGTGAATAGTTTTTGTCACTAAGCTTGTGGAAATTTGTTATAGAGTCAAAGAAAACTAGTATAGTGCAGTCAGTAGCACATAAGTGGGACTCATATCCAGCAATGGGTCCAGCAGCCTACAATCTTCTTTGTTACATCCTCAGTCATGCTGTGGGGAATGGGGGGTCTTTAAGGTCAGCTGGCATGACCTGGTTCAAACTATTTTTAGGTCACATTCCACTTCGTATTAAAGAATTAGCTTGGAGTTATGTTGGAGATAAAAATAATTTTTCCTTAATCATATCATTCTTCCAGTTCTTATCACCTTTAAAAAATTAATAGACTATTTTTTTTAAAGATTTTATTTATTTATTTGATAGATCACACAAGCAGGCAGAGAGGCAGGCAGAGAAGGGAGGGGAGAAGCAGGCTCCCTGCCGAGCAGAGAGCCCGATGCGGGACTTGATCCCAGGATGCTGGAATCACGACCTGAGCTGAAGGCAGCGGCTCAACCCACTGAGCCACCCAGGCCTCCCTAATAGACTATTTTTTTATAACAGTTCCAGCTTTATAGAAGAATTAGGCAGATAACACAGAGAACTCCCATAAGAACTCCCATCCCAACAGTTTCCTCTATTATTAACATCTCCCGTTAATGTTGTACATATGTTATAATTGATGAGTCAACATTGATATATTATTGTTAGCTATTTATTAAGTAAAATACAATGTCATGTATCCACCATTATAGTATCACACAGTAGTTTCACTACCCTTAAAAATAACCATGTTCCGGGGGCACCTGGGTGGCTCAGTGGGTTAAGCCTCTGCCTTTGGCTCAGGTCATGATCTCAGGGTCCTGGGATCCAGCCCCCGAATCGGGATCTCTGCTCAGCAGGGAGCCTGCTTCCTCCCCTCTCTCTCTGCCTGCCTCTCTGCCTACTTGTGATCTCTGTCTGTCAAATAAATAAGTAAAATCTTAAAATAAAAAAATCCCATGTTCCGCCTGAGAGGTCAGAGGGAGAAGCAGACTCCCTGCTGAGCTGGGAGCCCAATGTGGGACTCGATCCCAGGACTCCAGGATCATGACCTGAGCCAAAGGCAGTTGCTTAACCAACTGAGCCACCCAGGCACCCCAACCACTCACCTTTTTACTAGTCTCTATAGTTTTGTGTTTTTCAGGTTGTCATATAGTTAGAATAATACAGCATGTAGCCTTTTCATACTGGCTTTATTTGCTTGGCGGTATGCATTTGTGGTTCCACCATGTTTTTTTATGGCTTGATAGCTCATATGTGATATTGCTGAATAATATTCCATTGTAAGAATGTAGCACATCTTGTTTATCCATTCACTTCTGAAGTAATTTTGTCTCCAGATTTAGGTATTTATGAATAAAGCTGCTATAATCATTCATGTGCATGTTTTTATGTAGACATCTTTTCACCACAGTTGGGTAGATATCTAGAAATTTGTTTGCTGGATTTCATAGTAAGACTATTTTAGCTTTGTAAGAAACTGCCAAACTTTCTTCCAAAGTGGTTGTACCATTTTGCATTCCTAGAAGAAATCTGTCAGATTTCTTATTGCTCTACATCCTCTTTAGAATTTGGTGTGGCCTGTATTTTGGATTTGGGCCATTCTTTTTTTTTTTTTTTTCTTTCAGCTTTTTTATTTAAACATATTAATGTAACCCCACCACCCTCTCCCAACCCCTCTCCACCCCCACCCCCCTCAGTTTGTTTTATGACATTAAGAGTCTCTTTTGGCTTGTCTCCCTCCCGATCCCATCTTGTTTCATTTTTTCTTTTCTAAAGACATTGGCATGATATATCATTATTTGAATCTATAGTTCCCTAATGACACATAATGTTGAACTTCCTTTCACGTGTTTGTCATCTGTATATCTTCTTTGTTGAGGTGCCTGTTCAGATCTTTTGCCTATGTTTAAATCAAGTTGTTCATTTTCTTACTGTTAAGTTTTAAAGGTTGTTTGTATATTTTGAGTAATAGTCTTTTATCAGATATATCTTTTGAAAATATTTTGTCACAACGTGTGGCTTGTCTTTTAATTATATTAAAATGTATTTCGCAGAGCAGACATTTTAAAATTTTAATTAAAAGTGATTGTTTTTTTAGTATCATGATTGAATTGGGATAACTTTCAATAGTGGAAACTCCTGACTTTGAGGGGTCTCGGATAGAAAGGCAATGTGTCGCTACCCATATTTGTTCTTGTTGGTCTGCTTCAGAAACATACATTTTATTTTTAAGTACATGGGAGAACAGAAGGTTTTGTTAAAACTTAAAGTTGAAACTCAGTATGACAACTATATAAGTCCCCAATGGCAAATATATAAATGACACTTAATATTATGCCCTCTCAAGTGAATTTTTTTCCTAGTAATTCAACTGCAATATGAGCATATGAAGTAAGACCAAAGATAATGTCATCTGTGTTCTCAAAATTTGAATCACTTTGGCTCCTAAAGTAATTATTAGAGAGGAACTAAGCAATTCACTCTAGTATCTTTTCTTGTAGAACAATTATAAAGAAACAGTAACATTACAATACAGTAATTGTTTGAGAGTTGGACTCTAAGAGATTTTTTTAACAAAAGGAAGATTGCTATAGGTTCAACATGCAGTCCCTTTACATAAGTCCTAAACTTCTTTTTATGGCAAAAGAAGCTCTTCCAGATTTGGCTGTAACTTTCTTTCCCAGTATTATTCACTCCGTTTCCACTCTCCTCACACATATTGGGTAATACCCAAAGTTTTCAGTTACAGTTCGGGCTTTTGCAAATGCTAGTTTTGGTCCTTGAAATCTCTTTCCATCTGGGACTTTTCTTCTTGTGGGAAGTCCTACTTATCTCTCAAGTCCCATTTCAGTGACCACTTCAGACTAGAGTAGATGCTTCAATACAGAACCTACCCCTACATCTATTTTATCTCTGGTAACCTTCTACAGGAATTGCTTATCTGTCAATCCTTTGTCTTGGAGAGGAAGCTCTTCAAAAAAGAGGGGCATTTTTTTTTTCATTTTATGTCTCTCCAGCTTCTAGTACAATGTTTGACTCATAGTAGTTGCTCAGCAAATGCTTGCTGGAAAATTACAGATAGTAGAACTATCTCTGGCAATTCCTACCTACTGCAAGGGAAACATCTTGTTGTGCTATTGGCTCACAGCAGAAACAAAATCCTTTCAATGATTACTTACTGCTTTTAACATAATTGGAGAAAAGAGGATAGATTAAAAAAAATTCTGCCAGTTGTTCAACAGATGTTAGGTTGTATATGGATGCCAAGTTACATGAAAGATACAGCAGTTGCTTGTTGGGCAATTTTAAAAGGCAAAAAAAAAAAAAAAAGAATTGCAAATGAGGATCTTTCTCTAGAACCTTTATGTGAGTTGGTGACTTGCTGCTATGTGAGTAAATAAAAAAAAATAAATTTTGTTTTGGGGGAAGTAAGTATGGGAGAAGATTCCTTCTTGATGAATTCCTCTATTGTTAATAGATGTCCTTCTAAGTATAACATTATGCATCTGTTTTGTTATAGTATTGTGAAAATACATGTGACTCCAGTCTTGCCTACTTCATATATAGTCTTGACATGTTATAGTCATAGATACTCAATAGGTATTTATTGAGTCAACTTAGAGACAGATGAATGAATTAATGAATTCAAGGGAGTTATTCACATCCTGCATTCTTTCTGAATAAGTGTGGCAGAAATTAATTTTAGATCTTTTCTCTTTTCAAGGTTTTCTTGTGAGGTCAGAGGGCTTAGAGGGTCAGAGGGATGTCATGAACACCTTTATCCTCCCTTATACTCAGTCATATATTCTAGTTTAACTTTCATGCCTAGTGATGGGAGTATAACTGCAAGGGCTGCTGGATTGGCTGTACTCGTCACAGACTAGGTGGTGAGTTCTATGTCGGGTCTCTGCCCAGTCTTATGATAGGTATTCTGAGGTATTCAGGAGGTTGACACATTGCCACTACTTCCCAGAGTTAATCACTTAGCCACAGGGAACACAGAATGACTTTTGGATTAAGTAGAAAACCATTGCGGGAAAGAGCTGGAGGTAGGAAATATAGGAAGTAGTTTGATTGGTGCTCTCCCAACCTACACATTGTCCATATGACCCAAGTTCATTGCTGACCATTTATCCTCTTGTTCTATTGATTCATTCATCTGTTTATTCATTAACTAAATGCAAATTGACCACTACTGTATTTCACGTACCTTGCTGGATACAGGAAATATAATAGTGAGTGAAAACAGATGCCGCTCCTGGCAATAAACAAAGAGCTATATCAATAACTGTGAAATTACAATTGTGGTAAGAGCTGCTGAGGGAGAGGGAGCAATAAGGCCAAAGACTAGGCATATGTATCTCTGACCCTCCATGTTTTGCATGTTTCCCGGTGCCTCACAGGTACTATAAAGGCCTTAGGGATGTATTAGAACAAACTTTTGAGGTAGTGACAGAAAATTCCATTTACTTTGTCCTGCACCTACTAAACCTGTGCCCTTTGGATGATTGTTCACTATACTGACTGTAGATTACTATCTCTCTAATTTTTCTTTGAGAGCCTTTAATTAATTATGAGACCAATGGCTCTTGGTCTTGAGCTTCTCTGACACCCCAGGAACAACTTGGTCCTCATGCATGTGCCCTCTAGAAGGGCAGAAGAGTTGGTATCCTCAGCAGAAATTTTAACCCACGTTGGGCAGGAGCTAAGTGACAAATCCTTCACCATTTATTCCCCTGGGTGGATATTCTGAAAAATACCCCTGGTTCTTTCACTAATTTTCTCCCCACACCACTTATTCTTGCTTCTGGGAGTATACTTCCTAATAACACAGTTATTTGCCTCAGGTTCTGCTTTTTTGGACAAACCAGGTTAAGATACCATGTCTTTGACTTTCTTGGGTTTCTATCTTATTTTATTGGAGAAAGGCTGCTTCCTAAAAGAGGCTTTTTTTTTTTTAAGACATTCTTTCTTTCTTTTATTTTTTTAAGATTTTATTTATTTATTTGACAGACAGAGACCACAAGTAGGCAGAGAGGTAGGCAGAGAGGGAGGAGGAAGCAGGCTCCCTGCTGAGCAGAGAGGTGGATGCAGGGCTCGGCTTGATCCCAGGATCCTGGGATCATGACCTGAGCCAAAGGCAAAGGCCTTAACCCATGGAGCCACCCAGGTGTCCCTAACAGAGAGTTTTTTGGGGGGAAAGTTTTCTGTAAATTTGTAATTTCTAAAAATATTTTAACAACAATTGATAAGAATTTGCCTTTGTATAGAATTCAAAGTTGGAAACAGTTTTTCTTTAGCATCTTGAAGGCGTGATTCTACCAACTAGTTTCCAGCTGAAGAGAAATTTAAAAACCATTTCTGACTCTCATGCAATTTAATTTTTATGAGCACACTTTCTGGAGGCTTTCTGGATCATCTCTTTATTCTAATCTGAAATGTATGACTCTGTGCTTTGGTGGGCCTATCAACTATTGTGCTGAGAATCCAATGCTCTTGGATTATTTTATCACTGATTTTTTTTTCCATTCCTGTTTTGTTCTTTCTCTGGAAATCTTACTCTTCAGATATTGAATCTTCTATACTTATTTTCTAATTTTCTTATTACTTATGTGTTTTTTCCCCTTTGTTCTATATGCTGGAGATTTCTTCAATTTTATCTTTCAAATCTAATGAATTTTTCACTTCTGTTCTCAAATTTTAAACTTCTCAAAGCTTCTTTTTCCTGAATTAAAAAGAAATGTGTTCTTATTTATTGTTATATATATATATATATAGAGAGAGAGAGAGAGAGAGAGAGAGAGAGAGGTATGGAGTTATGGATGAGATGTCATCATCCTGTATGCATTTGTTCCCTTAACACCTTTGTTCTCAGTTCAAAATTTCCCTCCTGATCTTGGTCTTATAACTGAACTAATGTGAGTTTGCTCTTTGGGGAATTACAGGCAGAGACTATACCAGGTGGAGCTGTCACACAAAGGAAACTTTATTTACAACCAATTAGAAGATCACAGGGAATAACTTCCAAGGCTGTGACTCTCCAAGCAAAGGTGAGTGGGTTTCTTGTATTTAAAGTTAGGATGAATATTTAGAAAGGGGAGTTTTGTCCATAGTATGTAGAGGTGAACATGAAGTCATGTATGTGTCCTAAGGAAATCTGCCTATACATACATTGTATGTTATGTTGATGAGGTTTGTGCCCCTCATTGGGTGGAAATTTTAATATTATAATTAGGTAGAAGTGGTTATTCATGGTCCATCTGCGCAGGTGTGAGTTGGCAGTCAAACTGGTCTAGGTCTGATGGAGCTCTTCCAGTTGTTTGTGTCTAAAAGATAAGGCTAACATTCCTATGAAGATTAAAGGTGTGGGGGTCATTGGGAGTCTTGCTGATGATAGTCTGGTGTATCCCACTGCAAAGAACCTCTGCTTTTACCTCTGCAGAGTGTGAGAGATACAGTGACCCATTTGCACAAAATGAAGGAGAGGATCTCGGCTTATGATTATTCCTTTAACAAACCTTCAACCAAGTGTCTGTACTTTCAGCATTAGCTTCAGCCCTTTTTCTGGAGGAAGTTTTTTTGCCAGTTCCCAAGGTCTTAAAGAATTATTTGGTGAAATCTGGTTGGTTCTCAGCTTTTCTCACTGCTATTTTAAGTTTTGGGTTTTTTTTAGGTCTATCATTTACCACTGTTTCATTTGTTCTCCAGCTTCCAAAGTATTGTCACAACCTCCCCATCGTTCCCGTCCTTGCAGGGTTATATCTCTAAACAGATTTCGTCATTTTAGTTGGCTTTTGAGAGTATGTAAAAATAGAAGATTGTGTTCAATCAGACTTCACATGGAAGTCTTTAGATGGTATGTTTTATGGATTATATTTGCACAACACAATAACATCAAACAGATAACCTACAAATTTGCTTTTTAGAAAAAACAAATATTTTGAAATTCTAGTCAGTTATATTCCCTGATATAGTAACCTATATTAAAAGTGCAAATATTTAATGTCTATACCTTGGGTGGCCTAAAAATGCCTGCCTGTCTCCTAAGTTTATGAAACTTGTTTCCATCCATTTACATTTCCATCTAGATGGTGTAACAGGTAATTAAATTTGCTCATATTTCCAAGATTAAAAAAATGCAAATATTGAGACAGTCTTGAAGAATTAAAATTGTACATGCCATTAAGTTATTTAATGGGACTATGGAAATTTCATTAAATAGAGGATTCAGGATGATGATGTTTCTCAACCTCAGCACTACTAACATTTTGGGCCAAATAATTCTTCTTTGTGGAGGATAATTCTGTGCATTGTAGAATGTTTAGTAGCTTCCGCGGCTTCTACCTACTAGGTACTTGGTAGTACCACCAAGTTGAGGGAACCAAAATGTCTCCAAACATTGCCAAAGGTAGCTTTAGGAGCAACATTGCCTCTGATTAAGAATTATCATATGATCTCTCTGATATGAGGAATTTGAGAGGCAGGGTGGGGGGCTCTAGGGGGTAGGAAAGGAAAAAATGAAACAAGATGGGATCAGGAGGGAGACGAACCATAAGAGACTCTTAATCTCACAAAACAAACTGAGGGTTGCTAGAGGTTGGGGGAATATGGATAGGGTGGCTGGATTATGGACATTGGGGAGGGTATGTGCTATGGTGAGTGCTGTGAAATGTGTAAGCTTGATGATTCACAGACCTGTACCCCTGAAGCAAATAATACATTATATGTTAATAAAAAATAAAAAATTAAACAAACACACAAACCCCAAACCAACTAAAATCAAAGTGTTGACAGGATTGATCCCTTCAGTGAGGAAAGAATTGTCTGTGGCTTCTCTCCCTGACACGTAGATGTGTCAAGATGTGCCACTCATGTGGCATTTTCCCTCTATACATGTCTATGTCCAAATTTTCTCTTCTTGTAAGAACATCAGTCATATTGGATTAGAGCTCACTCTAATGATCTTATTTTAACTAAATTACTTCCTTAAAAGTCCTATGTCCAAACACATCCATATTCTGAGAAACTGGGGTTTAGGACTTCAGTATGTGAATTTTGAAGGGACACAATTCAACTCATAACCACTTTCCTGGCAGGACATAAAAGAAGTCTCATTTCCTGTAACCAAGTACATTAAAACCCAAAGATTAAGCTCAGGATCTATTGTTAAGAGTAGCAGAGATCCAGAGAAGGTTGGGTTCTAGGCTGTGACTGACCTATGTCAGTAGCCAGCATTAGGGCTATGACTTGAAGAAGTAGGGCCCTGTGACTCAGAATGAATACATTTGTGTTGACACATTAAAAAAATCTCAGGTTTCCTATTAACACTGTGGGCCTGTAAAAGTGGACTGCTCCTCCTTTCATAAAGTCTACTTCTTCCCACTTGCTTGAAGATGATACAGAGGGTTCTGTCTGCAAGAAACCCTCCTTTTCTACTTCTATCTCTTCTGATGTGTGGAGCATGCCAAGTAATTCTCCAATTCTCAGTAGACATTGACTAGGTGTCCTACAAATGTAACTCAGTTCTGACACTAACTACCTGGAGTTAACATAGAACCCACAGGTTAAAGGCTCAGTTCCATTAGATGATCCTCCTCTCAGAGGCCAATCATAAATTCCAGTTGTCGTCTGCACTTCTGACTGACCAGCTATAAATTGGAGGTTCCAACAACTCCCTCTTTGGGTTTGATAATTTGCTAGAAGGGCTCACAAACCATAGGGAAACATTTACTTACATGTACCAATTTTTGGAAAAGGATACAATTCAGGCAGATGAAAGACATGCATAGAGCAAGGCATGGGGCTGGAAGGAATGTGTGAAGCTTTCATGCCTTCTCCGGGCATGCCACCCTCCCAACAACTTAGTATGTTCACCAAAGCAGAAGCTCATTAAATTTCGTTGTTCGAGAGTTTTTATAGAGCTTAATCATCAACCCTCACACCTCTTTCCTCATCTGTGAGGCTGGCAGGTGGGGCTGAAAGTTCTAATCCTTTAATCATTTGGTCTTCTGGTGAACAGCCCCATCTTGAAGCTATCTGGGGGATCCCACTCTAAGTCACCTTACTAGCATAAATTTAGGTGTGTTCAAAAAGTGGTCCTTATTCATAACCAAAGATACTCCTATCACTCAGGAAGTTACAAGGACTTTAGGAGCTCTGTGCTAGGAACCAGGCACAAAGACCAAATATATGTCATATTGTATCACAGCAGGGCTAGAACATAAATTTGATATGCAACACTTTCCCAAATGCAGTATTTAATCCTTGGGCAAGAACCCAGTGTTGTACACTGAATGTGTTACCCTAAAATCCATATGTTGAAACCCTAACCCCTAATGTAACTGTATTTGGAGATAGGGCCTTGAGGAAGTAAAAAAATGTTGAATGAGGTCATAAGGGTAGGGCCTGCTTTGATTGGGCTAGTGCCTCATAGAAGGAAGCATAGCCAGAGCTCTTTATCTCCACCATGTAAGGACATAGTGAGAAGGCAGTCATCTGCAAGCCAGGAAGAAAATTCTTGCCTGTAACTGAGTTTACAGGCACCTGGTCTTGAACTTTCTAGCCTCCGAAGAGTGAGAAAATAAATTTCTGTTATTTAAGCTGCACACGTTGTGGAATTTTATTATGGCAGCCCAAGCTAAGACACCCAGGGAGAGTGTGAACCCACCACTTGAAAGAGCATAGATAGAACTATCTCGAGGGTGCTGGATCAAGGATGAAAGAATTTAAAGTTAAAGAAGACAGAGTTGATTGCCATGGGAACATGCTCCTGTGATCCAGGATTTCATACTGTCCAGGTGTCAGGAGGTGCTGTTAATTTAACACTGGGTTGGCCCTTAAAAGTGTAGAAAAGTGTTGGTCCTCAGTAAGTAAAGTAGAAATGCCAGAAATTTGGTGTGGAGGAAGAGATCAAAAGCCTGAAAAGCAGGTAATTGGGTCTGCTATAATGGATTTAGTACTATATAGCTATATCTATATATGTAGATCTCTCTATATATATCTATATATCTATATCTATATCTATGTCTATATCTATATCTATATCTATTTAATGGATTAATAGATAGTGGCCCAAATCCCATTAATTGGCCATATTCAATGGGAGAGCCTCAGGATACTTCAGTTACTAAAAAAATAAGCAATGTCCTAATGAGAAGGACAACAGCATTCTTAAGAAGTGTACAGTGGGCTGTCCTTTGTAGACCAGCACTGCTTTAGGAAGAGAATGTTATAGAATTGGTCTCCCTGATAATAAAGTAGATATGGTTCTATAAGAATAAATGCAGCTGATGGTGCTCACCTGGCAGAAGCAACGTGAGTGCATTTATTATAATGATGGGCAAAGGCCAAGTGGAACCAGGGAGCCTAACTTGAGCTATGGAAATGGTGAATAGAACTTGGTATTCCCTGGTATTCCTTGGTATTCCCTTGTCAGCCCATGAAGGTATTGCCTAATTTGTATAACAAAAGAAAACAAGGATCAGCAAATATTATCAGCAAATTGCAGGCAAACTGCTCCAATCAAAAGTCATCATCTGTTGACCACATCCCCAAACTGAGCCAGTTCTTACATTCAGGGCCCATTAAAAAGAGGAGGATGTTGGGTCCTGTAACACTATGGCAATTATGTTCAGTAATGGTTACTCTAAGTCTCACCTAGAGCAACTATAACCACTTATTCAAAGTGTCATATAATGAGAATAGAAAAATACTAAGATATTTTGAGACTTTTGGGCATAGACACTTTTTGGGAATAGACACTATAGGGTAGGGCCATATGGAGACCAAGAAATAAAGGGAATTTTTGACTCAGGCCTTCAGCTCACAGGCCCTCTTCAGGGAATCATTTACCTTTGGTTTCTGAATGGGTAATTGGCATAGGTATACTTGGTAGTCTGAAGAACTTCCAAATTGATTTCTTATCATATGTTGTGATTGATCAATCGAGTAAAAAGGAAAGCTACCAGTTTTGAGTGTGACACAGAGCAGTCGGAGAGGGAACTGCAGCAGGTCCAGCCTGTGATCAAAGTACATGAAAATCTTACGGTATTAAAGGTATATCTAGTGAGGAAAAGCACTTGTAATGCTTGACTAATTGGTTCAGGACCATAAAGGGAAAGATTGGAGACAAGGGATCTTGGGAAGAAGCATCATTCCCTGAGGAAAACAGCCAGCTACTTGGTAGGAATTTAATTAGATTAAATTCTCCCATTCTGAAAATGGCAGATATTTATTTTGCTGGAAATAGACTGATATTTTGGGTATGGGTTTACCTTTTCTGCCCACAGGGCTTCCATCAGCACCACTGAGGGCAAGATAGCTTGATGTAGTGGCATGAAATCTTGCATAACCTTGCATCAGACCAAGTGACCTGGTCTACAGTAAAGGAGATGTGGCAGTAAGCACATGACCATGAAATCCACTGATGCTTATATAAACCATACCACCCACAAACTGATGACCTAGAATGATGGAATAATCCTTTGATAGCCAAGATAAGTACCAGATTAGAGATGATTCTCTGCAAGGGAAGAGGAGCTCTCCTCTAGGCTGCAATATACACTCTGAATCATTGACTATTATATAGTGCTGTGTCCCAAAGAGAAAGAATACTTGGTCCAGGTGCCAACTGGTGAAAGTAGGAGTGGTCCCACTACCACCACACTCAGTGAGTGATCCCTTGGGGAATTTGTTGCTATTCTAGGCTCTGTAGGTTTTGAAATTCCCGAGTCATGGCGGGGAGCAATTCCACTGGGAACAGTGAGTATCCCATTAAACTTCACACTATGGATGTCTATCAATCACTTTGAGATCCTTGTGCCAAAGGACTGGTAGGTAGTGAACAGAATCACCAGTGTGGTGGGGGTAAATCACCTTGATCATCAACAAAAGGTAGCAGCACTGCTATCTCTTATAAATTAAGAGAAGGGAAGAATTTATTTGGTGCTGGATGACCCACTGGGGCATTACTTGGCACAAATTTACCCATTTTGATGTTATTTGGGCAAATGCCCAGGCATGAAATGGACATATTAAGAGGAGCTCAGTCTTTTTAAGGATGAGAGTCTTGGTTACCCTGCCAGGTAGGTTACCAAGACCAAAGGATAAGAGGATCTCAAGGATAAAAGAAATCTGGAACGGATAGTAAATGAAGGAGAAGAGTAGTGCCAATTACAGTTAAAAATCAGCCTCAGTGGTGGGACTATAGTTAGTCTCATTAACCTTCCACTTGTAAGTTTTCCTAGGAAAAAAGACCAATTCAATCTGGGAAAGTCCTTTCCAGAGAGGACAAGATCTCTATAAAAAATGAATGACATGCAAAGAATAGAATATAGTGGATGCTGTATTATGCCACCTGGATTCCCCTTCAGGACAGATGACTCCTTCTTCTGCTGGCAGGGAGTTTAGTCACTCATTGCCTACAGCTGAGTCCCTCTTCAGAAATTGTTCTTCACTTGAGGGAAGTTGCTTTGTTCAAGGTTGCACTCTTTCCATCAAGGCAGCTCACATCCATAAACTGGTTGATGTGAGGGATCAAAAACACCAGGACCTCTCTCTTAGATGGAATAATTCTGAAGGGTCATTCTACTTCCAGAGCCCCTTGTAGGAATGGCTGAGGTCTGTCTTGCAATGGGATTACAGTTCTTTTCCCTCTGATGGTCCTGCTTCCTACACTCCTCACCAGTGCTATTCCTGAATGCACTCCCCAATGCATACAAATCTGTTTCCCAGGTAACCCAGCCTGTGATGGCTAGTAAAAGAAATTTTCAGTGTGCTTGGAAGAAGGTTTTGGAAGTATATCCCTGTTAGTTACTTTTATCCTTCATGGGTGTGAGTGACTAATCCCTTCCACTTAAAGGAAGAACTGGATGAAGTGAAGGAAAAACTGACATAAAATGTAATTACAAATAAAGTTAAAGTGATATGGTACTTTCAGGAAAATACCATCATTTTATCATAAAGAAAGAAGAATATAATTTTTAAGAATGGAAAACCAGTTCTCCCTCTTGAAAATAAAAGTTGAATGACCATTAAAGAACTCCACCCACCCAGAGAGAACTCCTGAGAACTGAAACTGGAGGCACTCTGATGGGTAAGGTGTGGTCCCAAGGAACTTGGTCAGCATCTGTCCCCTCCCTCTAAACACCAGTATTTCTCTATGGGTAATTACCCGTCTGCTGTTGGGTGTTCTAGGAAGAAGTGAGTTTCCCACCACATACCTCCCAATGCTCCCAGCAGATCCTTCTGTAGGGAGAGGGCAAAACTTAGCCCTTAGATATTCAGTTGATGGTGTCATCCATGACAGAGAGCAACATATACATATAGGAAGATTATAGTCACCTATGCTTCCTTACATGGACTTCCAGATTTCAAAGACTTAAAAAAATGAACACCAAAACTGTTCTGCATCTAAGCTCGTGGAATCTGAACTCTAGAAGAACCTGAGGTCCAGGAATCTGAACACAGACTCGTCTCAGAATAATAGAGAGCCCGGATGACTCAGAAAATGGGGCTGGCTTGCTGTAGAGCCTGAGACATTCTCTGGACATTGAATCATCCCTGATGACAGCTTGTTTACTTGTCATTTGTCTCTTTCTCAAAAAAGAATGAAAAACGTGCAAAATTCTTTCGGTTTCTGTTTTTGTAATTGTTTACAGGCCGGCTAAATGGTAATTTGCTGTATTTGATTTTCTGTTTGGAGATGCAACAGCTTCTTTAAAACATTTTCTACATTTTCTTCATTTGTTGTCTAATACTAGGAAATAATGCACATACCCAAGCCTGCATTTTCATCACATTAGGGACCACTAGAAGAGTCTATTTCTGAAAGAAAGAGGCAAGGATGGGAGTAGGCGGAATGTGCTAAGAAACATATTCCAGAGTGTGTTTCACGCACATAAATGGGAGAGGAGTGAAGGCTCTCTACCACAGAAGCAGCTAGAACAGTTTTATCTTGATTAACTGCCTCCGTGCTTCAAAGTTTCACAACTGAGAAAATAGGGTTTGTAGTCCTTTATTTTTTTTTAAGATTTATTTATTTTATTTTATGTTTTTAATTCTTTAAATTCAATTTAGTTAACATATGGCGTATGATTAGTTTCAGGGGTAGAATTTAGTGGTTCATCAGTTGCATACAACACCCAGTGCTCATTACATCAAGTGCCCTCCTTAATGCCCATCATTCAATTACCTTATCCCCCCACCCCCTTCCTTCCAGCAACCCTCAGGGTTTTTTTTTCCCTAGAGTTGAGTTTCTTATGGTTTGTCACCCTTTCTATTTTCATCTCATTTTATTTTTATTTCCTTCCCCTATATTCATGTTTTGTTTCTTAAATTCCACATATGAGTGAAATCCTATGGTATTTGTCTTTCTCTGACTGACTTATTTATTTGAGAGGGAGCAAGCCTGCATTCTTCGGGGGAGAGGCAGAGGGAGAGAATCTTCCAGCAGACTCTCCACTGAGCTCAGAGCAACAGGAGACTCCATCTCTCCACCCATGAGATCATGATCTGAGTTGTGGACTCCAAGAGTTGGCCACTCAACCGACTGAGCCACCCAAGCTCTCCCAGTTTTTAGTTCTTTAAATATGGATTATGTAGATCCATAAAGTTAGGTTATCTTTAAATGTAATGATGACATCTGACGCAGGGACGTTAGGCACCAGTATTTGTCAAATGACTTCTTTCCTTCTTTGGTTTCTATATAAGTAATCTGGGAATAAATATAGTAAACAATGATCTAGGCCCTCCACTTTGTTGAGCATTAGATAGATATACCATGTGGAAGCTGCTTTCACTTTTCTGGATGCCATAGAAAATTGGCATGCAACAATAATTTCACAGAACCTCTACCAGGATGAGTTTTAAAAGTTGATTTTAAAATGATTCTATCTCAGGGTCCTGGGATCAAGCCCCGCATCGGGCTCTCTGCTCAGCAGGGAGCCTGCTTCCCTTTCTCTCTCTCTGCCTGCCTCTGCCTGCTTGTGATCTCTGTCTGTCGAATAAATAAATAAAATCTTAAAAAAAAAATAAAATGATTCTTCTGCCTTCTTGAGGTTAGCATTTTTCCTGTATGATCAGAATTATCCCATGTCTATCATGGTGGAATGTTAATATTTGATATTGTAATTGGTCTGTGTATCCAATTGGTCTGTGTGTCCGATTTTTAAATACATCTACAGCTGGAACCACAGTCCTTGGAGATTTCAGGAAAACAAGAATGCCTTGCATATTAAGAGTTTCCAAACTCTGCCCCTCTTAGCTTTGAGAAGGAAGACTAGTTCTCTAATACAGGGTCACTTCTAGAATCAATGAAAAATAGATAAAATCAGAGGGGCTGTACTGGCCAGAGAGAGAGAGAGAGAGAGAGAGAATGGAATAAAGTTTTCTTCTTTCTTTCTTTTTTTTTTTTTTTTGTGTGTGTGTGAATTTCATTAGCCTAGCTAAGTAGGATAATCTTGGTGGCTGTCTTCAGGATACTTCTTTACAAATGAAGTATGCTTATATCCCAAACTGTAAGTAAGGTAGAAGTGGACCTTCCAGAGTGATGCTGGGGTGGGGTGCTGAGAGCCCCACGCTGCAACTTTCTATCTTCTTCCTCTTCAGGCTGTTTCTCACACTGCCACTCAAGATTTTTGGCCCTGGGACACCGGGGTGGCTCAGTTGGTTAAGGGTCTGCCTTTGGCTCAGGTCATGATACCACGGTCCTGGGATCCAGTCCCTTGTGGGGCTCCTTGCTAAGTGGGGAACCTGCTTTTCCCTCTGTTTGTTTGAGCTCTCTCTCATTCTGACAATAAATAAATAAATAAATAAATAAAATATTAAAAAAAAGATTCCTGGCCCTGCGGAATGCTGGCCACCCTAAAAAACTGTTCAGAAAATTCTATTCTACGTAGTAAGATCATATGTTTGTGGTCCTAATAACTGAATAGTTTAGACACAGGGAGTCTCCTGGGTAGTGTGCTGTGAGAGGTGTCAATGATTTGCTGCCCCACAGGCCTGCTAAGATACCCTTTTCCCTATTGCTATTTTGCATTCCCACCTTGGAATCACTTCTTCAGGCTATGGCACTATTACTGAGGCCCTGATAGGAAACCAAACCAAACCAAACCAAACTAAAACTTTCTCTGAGGGGGGCCTGGGTGTCTCAGCTGATTGGGTGTCCAACTCTTGATTTGGCTCAGGTCATGATCTTGGGGTCATGGGACTGAGCCCTGCATTGGGCTCCATGCTCATTGTGGAGTCTGCTTGTCCCTCTCCCTCTGCTCCTCCCCCTGCTCATTCTCTCTCTTTCAAATAAATAAATAAAATCTTAAAAAAAAAAAGATTTTATTTATTTATTTGACAGACAGAGATCACAAATAGGCAGAGAGGTAGGCAGAGAGAGCGGAAGGGAAGCAGGCTCCCCACCGAGCAGAGAGCTTGATGCAGGGCTTGATCCCAGGACCCTGGGACCATGACTTGAGCCGAAGGCAGAGGCTTGAACCCACTGAGCCACCCAGGTGCCCCAATAAATAAAATCTTTTTTAAATAAAATCTTTTTTTTTTAATCTTTTTAAAAAAAAGATTTTATTTATTTATTTATTTGACACAGAGAAAGAGAACACAAGCAGGGGGAGAGGCAGGCAGAGGGAGAGGGAGAAGCAGATTCCCCACTGAGCAAAGAGCTTGATACAAGGCTTGACCCAAGGACCATGGGATCATGACCTGAAGACAGTAGCTTAGCTTAACTGACTGAATCACCCAGGAGCCCCAAATAAATAAAGTCTTAAAACAAAACAAAACCAAAATCAAAAAACACCTCCAAAAAACCCAAAAAACAAAATCTCTCTCTGAAAGGATCCCATATTCTGTTGGAACCCATCATTACATGCTGAGTGGGGATTTTTCCATGAGAATACACAGTTGGGATAAACCAGTTCTGCCAGCAAATCTGGGTGTAGATGAGGGGCCCTTTTTAGATTATGACTTTTTGAGGTCAGACATTGAACAGTAGAGAGGCATGAGAACGTCACTGACACAGGAGCTACTCTCCATGTAGCAGATTCTACAGCTCTGATGGGTCATCCTGTGTAACCCTATGGCAAAAGATTGAGCACTTCTACTAGTGAAGAAATGCAAGACAACCGACACAGAGAAAAGAAAGATGGTGGTACACAGACCAGGCTCTGACTGCGTTAGGATTTTGCCGAGGACTGGCTGGCTGTCATCTCTAAGTGCCAAATGGAATTAATGAAAATTAGTGAACTAATTTGTCACCAGTACCTGGATAGTACAGTATTATGTGTGTCATGCACACAAGCGGAAGAATCTCTCCTAAATATGCAGAAGGAGATTGGCTGAACATGACAGACAGTCAAAAAATTCGAGCTACAGATTTATTAGATTTGGGTAAGGGCACTTCTTGTGAATCCTGTTTTAATATTCTATCTTTATTCCTTAAAAACAGTTATCAAATTTGTTTCCTTGTGTCTGCCTTTATTGATTACAAATGTTCCCAAATGTTAAGACCATGGAAAATGGCAACAAACTATCAATTCCTCATGTTAACAAGCACCACATTTACTCCAAAAGATTGTGAAGAATAAGGGGAAAAACCCAGCACGCAGATGACTTAAATCATGTAGTTTATAAAGATGTAGAGAAACAGACCTTGGTTAGGGTGCAAGTCGCTTGGATTTGAATTTAATTTAAAGATGGACAGTTTTTCTATAGGACTGGCATTTTGTCTTCCTGAAACTAGAATAGATTCCATCCAGATGCTTCATGTTTTTTTGCCCCGAGAGCAAACATTTACATGGGAACTGAGCTGAAGGAGCTGAACAAAGTAACCTTATAAATTCTAAATTTGGGTGATTGCATCATTGAAGTCCTAAACATACTAAGAGTCAAATCCAGCTTTTATTTTTATCGAGCATTTGCAACTAATTCCCACTGATCAAAGACAGTTTAGGCTCTCTCTCTGCCTCTGTGTCTCTTCCTTTTCAGTTTTCCTCTTTG
>ML105065.1:14698-39283 GCA_003697995.1 Taxidea taxus jeffersonii | reverse complement strand
ACCTGAGGACTGAAAAACAGGGACCAGAGAGGCTTCAATCACTGATAACATTATTGAGCCACTGAACCAACAATCCCGGAACTAATAACTTCTGGTCCCTTGTTAGGTAAACAGTTGATTCTTTATGGCTTAAGGTAAGATTAGCTGAAACATTTTAAATGGGGTGTGTGTGTGTTTTAAGTAGACTCCCCCATTAAACAGCTAGAATTCCAGACTACAACTTCATCTTTTGCAGAGAAACTGAGAGGGAGAAGGATGGGAGAGAGGGAAAGAGAGAGACTGTTAAGTGGTCCAAACTTTAAAGCTTTGGAGGCCAGAAGTAAGGATAAACTGAAAGAGTAGAAAACCAAACACACGAGAAACGATATTATAATACTTGCTGGAGCTGTTTCTGCTGGCCTTAAAGCAATTTAGGGAATGCCACATGGTGGTAGCTGGTTAGAAATCACTCAGATAATATGTCCGCAGGGGCACCCAATGTGGAGCTCAAACTTAAAACTCCAAGATGAAGAGTCACATGCTCCACCAAATGAGCCAGCCAGGTGACCCAAAATCTTTTTTTTAAGCAAAATCATTTATAAAAATTAATAAAACAAAATCTTTTATGTGATTTTTTTTCCATTAAATTTAAGGATAACAGGGATGCCTGGGTGGCTCAGTTGGTTAAGCAGCTGCCTTGGCTTAGGTCATGATCCCAGCGTCCTGGGATCGAGTCCCACACATTGGGCTCCTTGCTCGGCAGGGAGCCTGCTTCTCCCTCTGCCTCTGCCTGCCACTCTGTCTGCCTGTGCTCGCTCTCTCTCTCTCTCTCTCTAACAAATAAATAAATAAAATCTTTAAAATAAAAAATAAATAAATTTAAGGATAACAAAAGAAGTCCAGTAATAATGCATGCAAGATATGCAAATTCCCTCTCTGATGCTTTTCACTTTTCTTCTAGGAGAAATTCACTTTTAGAAATCATTCTAGGGGCACCTGGGTGGCTTAGTGGGTTAAGCCTCTGCCTTCGGCTCAGGTCATGATCTCAGAGTCCTGGGATCGAGCCCCGAATCGGGCTCTCTGCTCGGCGGGGAGCCTGCTTCCTTCTCTCTGCCTGCTTCTCTGCCTACTTGTGATCTCTGTCTATCAAGTAAATTGAAAAAAAAATTTTTTTTTAAAAAGAAATCATTCTAGAGGGGCACCTGGGTGGCTCAGTGGGTTAAAGCCTCTGCCTTCAGCTCAGGTCATGATCCCAGGGTCCTGGGATGGAGCCCCACATCGGGCTCTCTGCTCAGCAGGGAGCCTGCTTCCCTTCCTCTCTCTCTGCCTGCCTCTCTGCCTGCTTGTGATCTCTGTCAAATAAATAAATAAAAATTTAAAAAGAAATCATTCTAGGGGCACCTGGGTGGCTCAGTGGGTTAAGCCTCTGCCTTCGGCTCAGGTCATGATCTCAGGGTCCTGGGATCGAGTCCCGCATCCGGCTCTCTGCTTGGTGGGGAGCCTGCTTCCTCCTCTCTCTCTGCCTGCCTCTCTGCCTACCTGTGATCTCTGTCAAATAAATAAATAATCTTAAAAAAAAATCATTCTGATTTTAGATTACTGTGTATAGATTACTGTGATCCCAGGTGATTCACTTACTCATGCAATGACTTGCTTTTGATAGCTTTCTTTTTTTAAAGTAATTGCTATGCACAATGGGGAGCTCAAATTCACAATCCCCAGATCAAGAGTTGCATGCCCTACGGACTGGGCCAGTCAGGTGTCCTCGATATCTTTTCTATTAATGCTCATAATGCCACTTCAATCACACCTGCCTATGAATTGCTAGCTAGACACAATAAATCCTGGCATTTTCATTTCAAGATTTGCAATTTCATTGTTACTTTCCTTTTTGAAAAAGAGCAAAGCTTTAGGATCTTTTTCCCTACTTTCAATTTGGAAGCTTACGACCTTTTTCCTGGTGTACAAGGACACTGTCTTCCTTGGGGCAACCAAACTCACAGTCAACTCTAGGATGATCAGGAAGTCTCCCAATATCTTTATAACAATGGCAAACCCACTTCTTTTTTTTTTCTTAAGATTTTATTTCTTCATTAGATAGAGAAAGAGAAAGTGAACACAAGCAGGAGGATTGGCAGTCAGAGAGAGAGGGAGAAGCAGGCTCACTACCACGCACGGAGCCCAATGCAGGGCTGGATCCCAGGACCCCAGAATAGTGACCCTGAGCCTAAGATAGAGGCAAAACCAACTGAGCCACCCAGGCATCCCTGGCAAACCCACTTCTAATAAACACAAAGAAACTCTCAATCTTTTGTCCTACCTTTTCCTCAGCATCTGATCTTTCATGTACCCAACCAATAGAGTAGCCTGGGAGCATGGGTTTTGAACTTGAGGATTTAGGGAATCTATTTTCTCTGCAGTAAGGAGAGAATAAAAAGAGCCCACAGATGCTGACAGGGGTGGTGTGTGAGGGGGGGCTCCTAAATACTGACATAATTCCACAGTACTTTTTTTTTTTTTTAATTTCAGCATTTCCTTTTTTTTTTTTTTTTTTAAGATTTTATTTATTTATTTGTCAGAGAGAGAGGGAGAGAGAGCGAACGAGCACAGGCAGAGTTGCAGGCAGAGGCAGAGGGAGAAGCAGGCTCCTTGCCGAACAAGGAGCCCGATGTGGGACTCGATCCCAGGATGCTAGGATCATGACCTGAGCCGAAGGCAGCCGCTTAACCAACTGAGCCACCCAGGCATCCCTTCCACAGTACTTTTCAAAAAAACAATAGTAAATTAAACTTCTAAATCATGGACCCATTATACCCTTTATCCTTCACTAACAGTCACAGACAAATTTAAGCTCTTTTTAAGCTCATTATGGGTTTTCCATTTGCCAACACAATCTCTACCCAAGAAATAGCTGAGTTACCCATTACACAGTAAGGTGCTTTGAAATGCCATAATTATTAATCATACATTATAAAACCAAACTCGATTTTTTCCCTTTTATCCAGTCTACATATGTGAAACTTCTTGTGGGGTGGGGAGCAAATAGTGAGATCCTTTTAGTTTATGTTCTGTTTGAAGGACCTGCAGGATAAAGACAAGAAGGTTTACAGAAGTCAGATGAAAATTTTAAGTAAAAAGAGGAGTTGCCACTAAGATAGTGATGAAAAAAAGATCTGCAAATGGGTGGGAGTGCATGCTATGAGAGTGAATCATTTGGGAAGAAGTTTAAATATGTAAGAAAAAATCAAAGACAGAAAGCAGAACCCTTGGGTGCCTGGGTGGCTCAGTCTTTAAGCATCTGCCTTCAGCTCAGGTCATGATCCTGGAGTCCCAGGATCAAGCCCTGCATCAGGCTCCCTGCTCAGCAGGGAGTCTGCTTCTCCCTCTCCTTCTGCCCCCCCCCACTCATGTTCTCTCACTCACTCTCACTCTCTCTCTCAAAGAAATAAATAAAATCTTTAAAGAAAAAAAAAAAAGCAGAACCCTGAGAGACACTAATAATGAAATGACAAGTGAAAGAAAGGAAATGGAGGAGAATAATAAAGAGCTTCCTGGGAAAGCACTGGGAGGAAAATCAAGAATAACTCATTATCATAAATAAGGCTTTTTATGACCAGGCTCTTGATTGAGTCACCAGTCTCATCTCCTGTGACCTCCTCCAAACACTCTGCTCCATGGTAGGGAGAAGCAAGCTCCCTACCATGGAGGGAGCCCAATTCGGGAATCAGTCCCAGAATCCTGGGCTCATGACCTGAGCAGAAGGAAGACGCTTAATGACTGAGCCAACCAGGTGCCCCTAGAGAGGATTTTCTAAGTTGGCATACAATTTTCCTTATGGAATTAGAATTCTGATTTAGTCAACAGCTCTGGTACTTTTGTACAAAGGAGCTTCTCACATTTACAAATGTGTTGTGATTATTCTTACTTGGGATGCCTGACTGGCTCAGTCAGTTAAGCAGCTGCCTTTCCTTTGGCCATGATCTCGGGGTCCAGGGATCCAGCCCCACATCAGGCTCCCTGCTCAGTGGGGAGTATGCTTCTCCCTCTCCTTCTCCTGCTCCCCTGCTTGTGCTCTCTCACTCATGCTCTCTCTCTCTCTCAAATAAATAAATAATCTTTAAAAAAAAAAAAACAGTAATTATTGGGGTGCCTGGGTGGCTCAGTGGGTTAAGCCTCTGCCTTCAGCTCCGGTCATGATCCCAGGGTCCTGGGATCAAGCCCCACATCCGCCTCTCTGCTCAGCAGGGAGCCTGCTTCCCCTCCCCCTCTGCCTGCCTATCTGCCTACTTGTGATCTCTGTCAAATAAATAAATAAAATCTTTAAAAAAAAAGTCTATGGACTTCTCAGAATAAAAATTTTTTTTAAAAAGTAATTATTATTCTTAGGTGTCTACATAAACTGAGCACTTCTAAACAAAATTATACTTGATAACTATCATGGATAGTTAGTAGAGTTAAATATATTGATTTATTTTTGGCTGAAAGGTACAAATTTAAAAAGCAAATACTTTTTTTTTTTAAGATTTTATTTATTTATTTGACAGACGGAGATCACAAGTAGGCAGAAAAGCAGGCAGAGAGAGGAGAAAGCAGGCTCCCTGCTGAGCAGAGAGCCCGATGTGGGGCTCCATGTGGGGCTTGATCCCAGGACCCTGGGATCACGACCTGAGCCGAAGGCAGAAGCTTTAACCCACTGAGCCACCCAGGCACCCCAGCAAATAGTTTCCTTTATGAACTAGCATTATGCAAGTGATTAATCCATTAATTTATGTTAATATATCTGTTACTTAAATTTACAAGCTCACCTAATTTGAGCAATATCATAATACTATGCATCAAATATCCATGATTATCAGCTTATTACATGAGGCAGCAAATTGGTTAAACCAAGTTAAATCCAGCTCCAGAAAGGGTTTACTTGACTTGATTTGTCTGATCCCGAAATGAACTAGCATGAAATGACCTTATGATATGAAAGCAAAGACAGACATCTGAGAAAAAAGAGAAATTCGGTATTCATAAAACCTGGGGGAAGATTTTAGTTTTATAAGCCTATCCTTCAGGTCAGAAAAAGGTCAGACAAACCCAATTTATAGTAGATCATACACTGCAGAAAAATGACATGATCATTCTACATTTATTATCATAAAAGTTGAATAAAGGTTAATGGATTTTAAAAAATTGCATTTCTAGGAGTCTAGTTTTTAATATCTAGTTGTTTTTTTTTTTAAGATTTTATTTATTTATTTGACAGAGAGAGATCACAAGTAGGCAGAGGCAGGCAGGCAGAGAGAGGAGGAAGCAGGCTCCCCGCTGAGCAGAGAGCCCGATGCGGGGCTGGATCCCAGGACCCTGGGATCATGACCTGAGCCGAAGGCAGAGGCTTTAACCCACTGAGCCACCCAGGCGCCCCTAATATCTAGTTTTTAATATCAAGTGGCGAGCTACCATCCATTATGAAGGAAAATTATTGAGACAAATAACTTCTATATAAGACAGTGTAGAAGATTCAAGGAGATTGCTTGCTATATTAATCTAAGTGAAATAAAGCATTTAAAAGAGAAAAAAAACCATTTAAAAGAACAAAATTGTTGAGGCCTAGTTGTCTCAGTTGGTAGGGCATGTGACTCTCCATCTTGGAGCCATGAGTTTGAGTCCCATATTGGAGCAGCGTGAACTTAAAACTCCAAGATCAAGAGTGACCAGCCAGGCACACTCATGGTATCTTTAAATGCATGCAATTTTCCTTTCCTTCTTTCTTTCTTCCTTCCTTCCTTTCTTTCTTTCTTTCTTTTTTCTTGTTACAGATTTTATTTCTTTGTCACAAGAGAGACTAAGCGAGAGAGAGAGAGAAAGACAGAAAGAAAGCATAAGCAGGTGGAGTGGCAGGCAGAGGGAGAAGCAGGCTTCCCGCTGGCCAATAAGTCCGATGCTCAATCCTAGGACCCCAGGATCATGATCTGAACGGAAGGCAGACGCTTAATAGACTGAGCCACCCAGGCATCCCAAATGCATGTACTTTTCATTTTATATTTTGAGCTCCATTATTCCCCATGAATTGTTTATTACCTTCATAAATCCTACATTAAAGAACCTGGGGATGCCTCACTGGCTCAGTTGTTAGAGCATGGGATTCCTGATCTGGGGGATGACGATTCAAGCCCCATGTTAGGTGTAGAGCTTACTTAAAAACACAAACAAGGGGCACCTGGGTGGCTCAGTGGGTTAAGCCTCTGCCTTCGACTCAGGTCATGATCTCAGGGTCGTGGGATCGAGCCCCACATCGGGCTCTCTGCTCAGCAGGGAGCCTGAAACATTCCCTCTCTCTCTCTCTACCTACCTCTCTGCCTACTTGTGACCTCTATCAAATAAATAAATAAAATCTTTAAAAAAAAAACACACAAACAAACAAAACACACCTCATCCAAGCATTGTTATAAAAAGACATCTGCGCTAATACCTGGTATTAGTCAAGATCCTGGTGCTCAAATAAGCCAAACCAGATAATTAAATCTATTACAATGTTCATTTTGTTCTGAGTGTTCTACAAATTATATTTGCACAAAAGGATCTTAGTTAGAACTATGATATTAAATCTATTATTGTTCAGCCTTTGAAATAAATTATTCCGTCAACTAAAATCTTTACATGCAATGACAGCTCCATAATTTCTATTTAGCTGAGACCTAAAGGAGGCAATGTGATAGGAAGACAGGGAGATTCTAAGGAAGCATGGTGTGAAGTTACTTATGCAGAATGTAAACATACTGTTTTTCTTGGACTTTATATTACAGAATTCATGAAAATAGCAATGTTTCCTGAAGTGATTTTATTCACATTTTAGTTAAGACTGTGAAAATACAGCTTATCCATGATTAGGTGATGATGATGATGCCAACGATGATGGAGGCAAACCCTAGCAGAAATATTCACTTTCTACAGAGTAAAAGACCAAACTCTACCGAATTAAAGACTCTATAATATACCAGTTATTATTCCAATTTTATCTTTTACAAATTACTCCTTCTCTCCTACTCTGTAGCCAGTCAGTTTTGATTACTAACCATTCTGTCTACTTTTCAATTTTTTCCAATTTTTTTTTTTATGTCTTTAGTCTTTTTTTTTTAAGATTTTATTTATTTATTTGACAGAGAGAGATCACAAGTAGGCAGAGAGGCAGGCAGAGAGAGAGAGAGAGGGAAGCAGGCTCCCTGCTGAGCAGAGAGCCTGATGCGGGACTTGATCCCAGGACCCTGAGATCATGACCTGAGCCGAAGGCAGCGGCTTAACCCACAGCGCCCCCCGCGCCCCTTTTTTTTTTTTTTAAAGATTTTATTTATTTATTTGACAGACAGAGATCACAAATAGGCAGAGAGGCAGGCAGAGAGAGAGGAAAGGAAGCAGGCTTGCTGCGGAGCAGAGAGCCTGACGCGGGGCTTGATCCCAGGACCCTGGGATCATGACCTGAGCTGAAGGCAGAGGCTTTAACCCACTGAGCCACCCAGGCGCCCAGGCGCCCCAATTTTTTCCAATATCTACCTGTCTCTTCATGAACTCATTCTAAATCTCAAATGCATTTTTACATAATGTCTACCTATCAAAATTAAATGGATTCTTCAATATACGTCTCAAATTTCAACAGCTTCACTAAACCCAATATGATTTCCACCAACCAACATAAACATTTTTTATCTGTCCTCTTATGGTGTTTTGTACTCTTATTTTTCTTAAAGATTTACTCACTTATTTGAGAGAGAGAAAGAGAGAGAGAGAGAGACTATGGGGGGGGGGAGGCAAAGGGAGAGGGTGAGAGAGAACCCCAAGCAGATTCCCCGCTGAGCTGGAGCCCACATGGGGCTAGATTCCACAATCCTAAAACCACGACCTTACCCAAAATCAAGAGTCGGATGCCTAATCCAGTCGCCCCTGTACTCTATTTTGTATTTACCGCAATTTATCTGTACTATAGTAAGTTGTATACACTGCTTGATTTCATCTTCTACAGGATTGTAACATTCTTGAGAGTAGGGGTAAATCTAAAGTTCTTCTTAGAAAGAATTTTCCAAATGACCATAACATCTATAATCAGGGCTTATCTTTTGAAAAATCTGAGGAAATTATCTCTTACAACGACCATGTAGGGGAATATTCCAGGGAAAACCTAAACTTATTTTTTTTCTAAGATTTTATTTATTTATTTGAGAGTGAGAGAGCAAATGAGCAGGGAGAGCAGCAGAGGGTGAAGGAGAAGACGACTTCTCACTGAGCGGGGAGCCCAAAGCAGGGCTTGATCCCAGAATGCTGGAATCATGACCTGAGCTGAAGGCAGACGCTTCACTGACTGAGCTGCCCAGGTGCTCCTGACACCTAAACTTCTAAATTTGGTTTTTCATTTTAAGAGCAACCTTTTAATATTTCCAGTGAAAATGTAAAGGAAAGTCACATTGTTAATATATCTTCCAGCAAGTGATAGTTAAAATTGAAAATGTGATTGTCAATAGCTCTTGTTTGAAAGGCAATAATGTTCCATTGATTAAAAGCAAGTAGTTACTAATGAGGGCCTTGTTTAGCCTGTCATTCGTTTGCTAGATAATCCTGAGCACATTAGGCTCTTTGTGCATCCACTTACCTAATCTGAAATCTAAAATATGGATTATCTACTTCCCAAGCTGTTACAGATATTTGTCATTAAAGGACTGTCAAGAGGGGCGCCTGGGTTACTTAGCTGACTAAACATCTGCCTCAAGCTCAGGTCATGATCCCAGGGCCCTGGGATCAAGCCCCACCTGGAGCCCCACAGGGAGCCCTGCATCAGGACTCTGCTTCTCCTGCAGCCCATTCACCCATGCCTCCCACTTGTGCTCTCTCTTTCAAATTAATAAAAATCAAATCAATAAATCAATAAATGGCTGTTGAGGATTATAATGAAAGAGGGAATCTGAAAAATGAAATGAAATGGTACTTACTAACAGCACTCTGAAGTTTGGGATGCTTGGGTGGTTCAGTTGGTTAAGCATCAGAGATTTGATTTTGGCTCAGGTCATGATCTCAGGGTTGTGATATTAAGCCCGGAGTTGGGCTCCATGTTCAGCACAGTCTCCTTGAGATTCTCTCCTCCCTCTGCCCCTCCCCTTTCCGGTACTTGTGTGTACGTGCTCTCTCTCTAATAAATAAATAAAATAATAAAATCTTAAAAAAAAAACTCTGGGGTGCTTGGGTGGCTCAGTTGTTATGCATCTGCCTTCCGCTCAGGTCATGATCCCAGGGTCCTGGAATCAAGCCCTGTGACTGTCTCCCTGCTCTGCAGGAAGCCTGCTTCTTCCTCTCTCACTCCCTGTGCTTGTGTTCCCTCTCTCACAGTCCCTCTCTCTCTCTGTCTGTCAAATAAATAAATAAAATCTTCAGAAAAAAAAAAAATAACACTCTCGAGCTTAATAATCTAAACTTATCTAAAGGGACACCTGGTTGGCTTAGTCGGTGGAGCACAGACCCTTGATCTCAGGAATATAAATTCAAACCCTACCCTGGATATAGAGATTACTTAAAATACATAAATAAATATATATGTATATTATATGCATTATAAATGTGTTTGTATAAAGATATAATTTATATTATATATTATAATGAATATATTATATATACATATATAATCCTAAAAATAAATAAATAAATAAAGTGATCTAAGAAGAAAATGGAGTTAAATAAACTTTTCTCCAAAGTATGTATAGTCCATTATGACTCATCACAAGATTATGAGGGATCTTCTCCTAATATGTTGAGTTGTTAAACATATAACAATTAAAGATGTAGGAAACAGAAAAGGATTTGCAAAATATATAGCTTGGTTGGGGAATTGTTTTTGCATTGTTGAATATAGTAATCAGAAGTGAGAGAAGGTAAAAAACAGCCATTTATCTAACAATTTTACTTCTGGTAATTTATCTACCAATACATGTGTTCAAAAACACATTATCCTTTGGGGTGCCAGGGTGGCTCAGTGGGTTAAGCCTCTGCATTCGGCTCAGGTCATGATCTCAGGTCCTAGGATGGAGCCCCGCATCGGGCTCTCTGCTCAGCAGGAAGCTGGCTTCCCCTCTCTCTCTGCCAGCCTCTCTGCCTACTTGTGATCTCCATCAAATAAATAAATAAAATCTTAAAAACACACACACACACATTATCCTTAAACACAATGAAGCAAGATTTCACTGTTGCATAATGCTGAAAACAACCTAAATTTCCAATCATAGAGAAAGACTGAAATGAATTATGATAGTCATTTAATAAAATACTATATAGCTGAGGAGAAAGGGGAACCCTCCTACACTGTTGGTGGGAATGCAAGCTGGTGCAACCACTCTGGAAAACAGCATGGAGGTTCCTCAAAAAGTTGAAAATAGAGCTAACCTATGACCCAGTAATCGCACTACTGGGTATTTACCCTAAAGATACAAATGTAGTGATCCAAAGGGGCACGTGCACCCAAATATTTATAGCAGCAATGTCCACAATCGCCAAACTATGGAAAGAACCTAGATGTCCATCAACAGATGAATGGATAAAGAAGAGGTGGTATATATATACAATGGAATACTATGCAGCCATCAAAAGAAATGAAATCTTGCCATTTGCGATGACGTGGATGGAACGAGAGGGCATTATGCTTAGCAAAATAAGTCAATCGGAAAAAGACAACTATCATACGATCTCCCTGATATGAGGAAGTGGAGAGGAAAAGAATAAATGAAACAAGATGGGATCCGGAGGGAGACAAACCATAAGAGACTCTTAATCTCACAAAACAAACTGAGGGTGGCTGGGGGGAGGAGGGTCAGGAGAGGGTGGTGGGGTTATGGACACTGGGGAGGGTATGTGCTATGTGAGTGCTGTGAAGTGTGTAAACCTGGCGATTCACAGACCTGTACCCCTGGAGCTAATAATACATTATATGTTTATAAAAAATAAAAAATAGGCAGTAAAAAAAACACTATATAGATGAATTAAAAAATGAAGTGTATGTATCATAATGGAGTGATGAGCAAAATAAGTTTTTATGAAAGAAGCAGAGTACAAAGCAATGTATATAGTAGAATCACATTTATACAAACAAAAGAGGAAAGAGGTATATACACAGATGAATTTGTCTATAAACATAGAATATTTCTAGAAGGAATACGTAAGAAGTGGTTGCTTCATGGGTAGGGGGTTGCAGAGTTTTGTTTGGAATAAGGTTTACTTAGAGTCATTAGAGTTTAATAATGGGCCTATAAGATAGAATGATTATTATTTGCATTTTATAAATTACAAAACTAAGGCTTAGCAAAATTAAATAATTTACTTACTCAGAATTACTCAGAATAATTTCTTTACTCAAAGAGCAACAGAGCGGCTGTACAAGCCCGATTTCTGGCTTTTATGTCTACTTCTCAGGAAAATGACTTTTATGTCTGTTTTTAGCACTGTCCTGGGAAAAGGGAAGGGGCTGATATTAAGTATTTCTTGTATAACGACAATACCTAAAAGTATTTAATATTTACTAAGTGCCAAGCATTAAGCAAAATGCATTGTGCATTATATTCATTATACTATTTAATTCCTTTTTTTTAAGGTTTTTATTTATTTATTTGACAGAGAGAGGCATAGCAAGAGAGGGAACACACCAGGGGGTGTGGGAGAAGGAGAAACAGGCTTCCCATCAAACAAGGAGCCTGACGCGAGCCTCGATCCCAGAACCACGGGATCATGACCTAAGCCAAAGGCAGACGCTTAACGACTGAGCCACCCAAGCACCCCATACTATTTAATTCTTAAACTGATTTTATGCAATGAATACTGCTACGATCCTATGATGTAAGGAAACTAGGCACAAATAGGTTAAATAGTCTGCCTAATGTCACACGGCCATTAAGTGACTAAACCAGACTTTGCCCTGGACACGTGGCTACCCCAGCCTTCATTGTCAAGTTCTATCTACACCCTCCATATACAGTACTTGGGCCGGGGGTGCACGCACTGACCTCTCAGTCTGCTCTCTAGAGAAGAGACTGGATGGAAAGGCCAGTTCCAACCCAGGAAATAGACTTGAGTTCCCTGAACAGAAAATTCTGGTTCCTGACTATACCCAGAGCATAGTTTCAAAGACAAAGTGCTGATTCAGTGTGAGCAAGTTCCCTTGCCCCACATTCTCCTCACTTGGAATGAAAGGGTATCATCAGAGGAGGCCCACAGTGGGAGCCTCCATAGGCCAGGTTTTCTGCTTGTGTCTAAGGGTAATACTGTGTATGTAGCTCTCTCCAGACACCAATGACAGAACCCAAATAGGGACTATGGAGCAAATGAAAGTCAGGCAAAGTGTATTCAGTGTTTTCATATAGTGATTGATAAAGATTTCAGTGGGAAAATACTCCCTCTGCAATGTTTATTTAACTAATTTAACTCTCTCTCTAATAAATCTTAAAAAAAAAAAAGGGGGGGAGCTAGGTTTACAGACTACTAAACGCAAGGCTGTATGTGTCACTATCTCCTTTTTAAAAAGAAAAAATTATTTCATTTAGTTATTTATTTGAGAGACAGCATGAAGGGGGACTCGGGAATGAGGTGGAAGAGGGAGAGGGAGAAGCAGATTCCCAGCGGATGGAGCAGGGAGCCTGACCCCAGGACCCAGGATCATGACCTGAGCCAAAGGCAAACACCTAACTGAGCCACTCAGGGGACCTCTTTTTTTTTTTTTTCCAAGTAAGTTCTACACCCCACATGGGGCCTGAACTCATGACCCTGAGATCAAGAGTCTCGTGCTTACCAACTGAGTATGCCAGGCACTCCCCAATTAGCTCCTTCATATACCATAATCTACCCATAAAATAACTTTTTTTTTTTTAAGATTTTATTTATTTATTTGACAGAGATCACAAGTAGGCAGAGAGGCAGGCAGAGAGAGAGGGGGAAGCAGACTCCCTGCTGAGCAGAGAGCCCAATGCAGGGCTGGATCCCAGGACCCTGTGATTATGACCTGAGCCAAAGGCAGAGGCTTAACCCACTGAGCCACCCAGGTGCCCCTTCCATTTGTTTTCTTGATGTAGTTTTATTGTATGCATTTCACTTTCATAAATAGTTTCCCACCCAGACTATAAGGACTTGCCTAAGATTTTCATGTGATGTTTAGATTGAAAATTTCGTAAATAACATTTTTTAAAACTAAGCCAAAAGTATATTAATATCATTAAGATTTCCTAAAAATGTCATGATACATATTTTTTTCTAAAATCTGGAAAACTCAAAATATCTAAAGGGACACCTGGGTATCTCACTCAGTTAATTACCTGCCTTCAGCTCAGGTCCTGATCTTGAGATCCTGAGATCAAGGGCCACATAAGACTCCCTACTTAGCAGAGAGTCTGCTTCTTCATCTCCTTCTCCCTCTGCCCCTCCCACTTGCTTGTGAGCACTCCCTCTCTAATGAAAAAAAAAAAAATCTAAATCCAGAAGACAGAGTCCAGAAATGGAGTCGTGCCAATATGTCAATTGGTTTTTTACAGACACAAAAGCAATTTAATCGATAAAGCATAGTCTTAGGCACCTGGGTCGCTTAGTCATTAAGCATATGCCTTCAGCTCGGGTCATGATCCCAGAGCCCTCAGATCCAGCCCCTTATGAGGCTCGCTGCTCAGTGGGAAGCCTGCTTCTCCCTCTCCCACTCCCCCTGCTTATGTTCCCTCTCTCCCTCTCTCTCTCTCTCTATCAAATAAATAAATAAATAAAATATTTTTTTAAAAAAGCATAGTCTTATCAACATATAGAGTGGAACAACTGGATAGCTGTAGGCAAAAAAAAAAAAAAAGATCTTAATCCGTACGTTACAAAAATCAACTCAATATGCATGATAGACCTAAATGTAAAATGTTAAAACCATAAAACTTTTAAAAGAAAATATGGGAGGGGCACCTGGGTGGCTCAGTGGGTTAAAGCCTCTGCTTTCGGCTCGGGTCATGATCTCAGGGTCCTGGGATCGAGCCCCACGTCAGGCTCTCTGCTCTGCAGGGAGCCTGCTTCCTCCTCTCTCTCTGCCTGCCTCTCTGTCTACTTGTGATCTCTGTCTGTCAAATAAATAAATAAAATCTTTGAAAAAAAAATATATGGGAGAAAATCTTTGTGACTTTAGATTAGGGAAAGGGCTATTAAGTAGAATAAAAGCACAACCTATAAAAGAAAAAACTGATAATTGGGCCCTATCAAAATTAAAAACCTTTGCTTGAGAAAGACAGAGAAAGGACAAGAAACTAAGAAAAAATGTTTTCAAATCACATATCTAACAAAGAGCTTCTATCCAGAACATATAAATAACTAAACAGTAAGAAAGCAACACAATTTAAAAGATGGTCAAAGGGGGCGCCTGGGTGGCTCAGTTGGTTAAGCGTCTACCTTTGGCTCCGGTCATGATCCCAGGGTCCTGGGATCGAGCCCCACATGGACCCCTGCTCAGAGGGGAGCCTGCTTCTCCCTCTTCCCCTGCTCCTCCTCCTGCTTGTGCTCTCTCTCTCTCTGCATGTCTCTGTCAAATAAATAAACAAAATCTTAAAAAACAAGATGTAAGGATGGCAACTAAGCACATGAAAAGTGTTCAACAACATTAGTCATTAGAGAAACACAAATTAAAATTACAGTATGATACCTCTACACACCTATTAGAACGACTAAAAAATGGTAACACCAAATGCTGACATGGATTTCTCTCAATGAGGAACTCTCATTGTTGGGAGGAATACAAAAACAGCACAACCATTTTGGAAACAGTCTGGCAGTTCATATATATATATATATATATATTTAACTCTCTACATAGAGTTAAATATACACTGACCATATATGATCGAGTAATCCTATTCCCAGGTATACAACTGAGAAATTAAAACTCTTATGTTCACACAATACCTGTACACAAATGTTTACAGGTAACTTTATTCATAATTGCTGCAATCTGGAAACAACCCAATGTCCTTCATCTGAATGGCTAAACAGTGGTACAAGGGAACACAACTCCATAATAATAAGGAACAAAACATTAATGCACACAGGAAGGTAGATGGATATGTAGAGCAGTATGCTCAAAGAAAAAGTTATTATTTGGATAATCCCACTTCTATGGCATTCTGGTAAAGGCAGAAATATAGGGACAGAGGACAGGCCAGTGGCTGCCAGGGGTTGGAGGAGGGAAGGTCTGTTTGACTACAGGGGAAATGGCATAAGGGAATGTTTCAGGGAGATAGAATTGTTCTGTACCTAGGCTGGGTGGTGGAAACACAACTTAAGTATTTGCCCAAACTCACAAAACTGTATAAAAAGTGAACTTTAGGGACGCCTGGGTGGCTCAGTTGGTTAAGCAGCTGCCTTCGGCTCAGGTCATGATCCTAGCATCCTGGGATCGAGTCCCGCATCAGGCTCCTTTGCTTGGCAGGAAGCCTGCTTCTCCCTCTGCCTCTGCCTGCCACTCTGTCTGCCTGTGCTCGCTCTCTCTCTCTCTCTAACAAATAAATAAATAAATAAAAATATTTTTTTAAAAAGGTGAACTTTGCTGTATGCAAATTTTTAAAAATTAAAAACTCTATAAGCCAATTATATCATTGTATCACTCTATTATTTTATTGCCTTGTCTCCCATTCCCCTCACTGTCTAAAGGAAATTATCCTCTTTTGGAACTCAAATATTTTACATAACGTGAAAATTCAAAGTGTAAGTTATCTTGACAACCATAAACAAAGAACAGAATTAATATCAGAAGCATCGAAGACCTTGAAAATAGAAGCCTATTGTTTATTTGTTTGTCTGTTTTTGCCTGTTCAAGAAGGCTCTCATTAACCCAACTCATTCTCAGAATTATTTTTCTCAGGACCATCGCGGAATTAGCAAAAATAATTGGGGAGTTCTCAGGAGTAAGCAAAAGCTAAATGAGGGCCTTAGTCTCTCCTCTCAGCATCCATAACACTAAAGAAATGATCTCTTAGAGAATACAGAAGCAAATGTGGAATTCAAGTTATTCTCATTTGAAGAAAAAGAGTAATGAAAATTATTTCAACCCTCCTACAGTTATTTTCAAGGTAAAGGAGACCTAAAGGGCAATTTCATGAGGATGGTTACAGATTGCTCAAAGTAGTAAGAGTACTAAGATGCGCTTCCTCTATAGTCACAAGAAGGGGAAGACAATAAATAATAGTGATTCTAAAACAAGGCATCATTAATTAAGACGAAGTTTTATTTTTTTAAAAGATTTTTGTTTGTTTATTTGACAGAGAGAGAGAGAGCGCGAGCACAAGCAGGAGGAGTATCAGGTAGTGAGAGAGGGAGAAGCCAACTCCCTTCCGAGCAGAGAGCCCTACACGGTACTCGATCCCAGGATCGTAGGACCATGACAGGAGTCGAAGGCAGATGCCCAACAAACTGAGCCACCCAGGTGCCCCAAGGCCAAGTTTTAAGTCTCTGAGTTGCAGCTTAGTAGCTATGACCTTGAGCATGTAGTTCAGTTTCTCTAAACCCACATTTCTCATCTGGAAAATGTGAATAACAATACCTCCTTCATAGGACTGTTGTGAACACTGTACCTAGTTTAGCATCATGCCTGATTCATTATAAATATTGCATTATTATCATATGTGAATTCTCTAAGTTTCTAAAGCAAACAATGAAGAACACTGGTTTGCTGTCATTAATACAACGACATTAATGCCTACAAATCTTGGAGAAGGATTGATCATGAAACAAGAAAGACAATGGCACCAATTATAAAGGATGTCTTACAGCTTTCCAATTTTTAGAGCAATCACTGCCTTGGAAACTCCCATCAGAGCTCATCAGAAAGGTAGTTAAGGCCCAGAAAGATACTAGCAAAGTATCTTAACTTCAAGATCTCAATAAATACTCATTTAATTAATTGATTTAAATTATCTGGCAATGACCATAGAAATCATGTGGATCTCTTAATGTACATAACACACATAGACAAACTATTTAAAAACTCAGTTCCAGGGGCGCCTGGATGGCTCAGTGGGTTAAAGCCTCTGCTTTTGGCTCAGGTCATGATCTCAGGGTCCTGAGATCGGGCTCTCTGCTCAGCAGGGTGTCGGCTTCCTCCTCTCTCTCTGCCTGCCTCTCTGCCTACTTGTGATCTTTGTCTGTCAAAAAATAAATAAATAAAATCTTTAAAAACTTAGTTCCAAAACTATATTTTCTTAATCTTTTCTTTTACAAAGTAAGACAATGAATAAAGAATAAACACAGGATGAAATCTAAGAAATTTGTCTTTCTATTGGTAACTAGCTTGACTTAGATGTTTAAAAGGTAGGTGAAACTCCCGTGCCTCAGTTTTGTATATAAAATAAAGACAACCCTTTTCTTTCTTTTTTTTTTTTTTTTAAGATTTTATTTATTTATCCGATAGACAGAAATCACAAGTAGGCAGAGAGAGAGAGAGGAGGAAGCAGGCTGTCCGCGGAGCAGAGAGCCCGATGCGGGGCTCGATCCCACGACCCTGGGATCATGACCCGAGCTGAAGGCAGCGGCTTTAACCCCCTGAGCCACCCAGGCGCCCCAAGACAACCCTTTTCTTAAGTGGAAAAAAAGTACATATCTAGGATCTTAGGAGCCTAAGACAGAGGCTGATAACTTTTGATAGCTTTGATAACTTTTCTCTCCCTCAATATGACGAGAATGAAGTTGAAGGTCATTTTTCCTTGACCTTCTCATTTTTGGAACCTAGATTTTAACCACACTATGTAAAGGCACTGGACTGTTTTGGCTATTTCATGCTTCATCAGTGTTTCCCAAAAGATTAAAAAAAATCTTTGTCCATAAGATCAAGTTGTAAAATAACATATATAGTATCTGATATGTGATTCTAATAACACATTAAATAATTAAAAGAGAACAGAAATATATCAAATGAATGAAAACGTGAATCCAGTCGTACAGTGACTTTTTAGATATACGTAAACTTAGGTATTAGGTATTAGGAGAATGATCAAAACAAAAGCTGAGAAATAAACAGATTTAATATTAGTCTTCATTAAAAATACATATGTACACCAGCTAATGTTAAGATTTTTTTTTTGTCCTCTTCCTTCCTTTATCTTTAGGACATAAAATATTACTTTGAATAGTATTTGTTGAATAAATGAATCTTCACATAGCATATTTTCATTGAGATTAGAAGTTAAATACACTAATTTATCAATTATATTTATAATCATCAAAAGCCTTTCTAAAATATTTTTATTTCTAAACATCCATTATGTAATTAAAATTTACTCCTTTGGCCTTCCATGCTTTCTCAATTACACTTTTTTCTCTCAATCATGGTTTAAAAAGGAAAAAAAACAGATTTTCGTTCAATTCTGATTCAATCCAGAATTGAGTTGAAAAAGAATCATTAAAGAACAAGAAAGATGTCTGAGAAACAGTGACACAGTTAAAATATACTGGGACTGGGGCCTAACATATTTCACCACTTGCAGGAAAACACTGTTATCCCTTCTGGTTTTTTTATTCCTAATATGTTCAAAATCACTTGCAGGCAAATGGTGATACTGCAGTCAGAGGTTGTCAGTATTTTTTTTCCACCTGCCTGGATGAGTCAGGTAGAACGGAATGACCAATAATTTCAGCAACCTATTTCTACATCCTATGCAAATTAATGCACCAATCACTAAGAGTGCTTCTATAAGGTCATATAAATGAAAGTCTAAACAGAGGACACCAGTCAATTACTTGAATGTTGCAGCATTATGTCATTTATACAGCTTCTAATTATGAGGTCCTCTAAGTAGAGTATCTACTCTGCAAAATAACAATGACCTTTCTTGCAAATTTCTTCTTATAACTATTTTCATACATACTATTTCTTAGATCAGTAGAAGTATTCTAAATATAAAATGAGATTTCATAGAGCTTTTATGAGTACATATATTCTATTTCAATTAATGTTTGTCTTTAATGCTTAAATATACAGACATACATAGTTAGCCAAATAGATACAAAAATGATTTTTTGCATAGGATGTGCTTTCCCTTATACTGCAAATTCCAATAATTTCACCTCCATTCTTGGATGCATAAATATCACATATACAGATTTAATGAAGCGTGCCACCATAATTCTTCAGGAAAAAAAATTAAAAATGCATTGTCATAAAACTAGAGTCCTGTATCCCATAAGAATTTAAAACCCTAACAATTTCTTTGGGACACAGAGTGCCATAAAAAAGTATAAATTAATTTTTAGTTATTGCATTAAAAATGCACATAAACAAAAGCTGCCCCTAAAATAACACTACCTATGCATAATAAAATGCAAATGTGGCAAAGACCTTGTTAAGTGTCAACCAAATTTTACCGTCAGATTTTCAGAAATTCTGAAGCCCCTGGTGTTCAAAATTTCTACACCACCCTGAAGAAACACCATTCTGTGGGGTATTCTCTTTCCCCCCAGACAGTTTCCATCAACCAATTTTACCCTATTTCTAAACATCAATCCAACTCTCTTTGGTAAAGAGGTTGCCTGCTTGGAGTCAGTGGGTCCTATTTTCACGCCCATACACTACCCCGAATAGTGCAAGCAGACACTTGCATTACTACTGCGATAACCTAAAGAGGTAATGCTGTATGTCAGGCAATGACAGCAGGAAACAAAAAAACAAAACTCTTAAGACACAAATCACAGATCACAACCAGATGGAGTACTCCCTTGTTTCAGTATTACCATACAAACAGAAAACAGGACTCATTCAAACAGCCAGAGCAATGTGCATTCCCCCCCTTGCAGGGTTGGGGAAAACTGTCTTTGCACACGAGAGAACAGAACACATGTTTTCTAGTACTGCACGTCTAACACAGATCTGCAGTTGTCGGGTGTAGCTCTGTCTGAAAGTTAACTAGTGAGTAACATCTAGACAAGGCTCCTGCTCTCCTAAGGGCGGGAAGTGAATGCTTCCAGCAGTCCCTCTCAGAGTCCTCAGGGGATTTGGGTCTGGGGTGCATTGCCACCCTGAGGGCACGGTGGGTTTCTCCTAACGGGCAGCTCCGCAGTAGATCATGTGACATTTGGGTGTGTGCCTCTGTGCGCGGGAGGGGGGGGGGCAGTGTGGATGAGTTTGCGGGGTGTGTGTGCAAAAGTTACACGTCTGTTTTTGGAAGATGTGTTTTCCTAGGAGCGTGTGTGTGTCTGTGTGTCTGTCTGTCTTTCTGTCTGTGTGTGAAGTTGGACTAAAAAAAAAAAAAAAAAAAAGATTCAGAGAATGGTCCTGGGCCGGGCGGTGCGGCCAAGTACGCCTGTCAGTCCCACCTCTTGGTCAGCCTCTACACTGGAGCGAGGTCCGCGTCCTTGGGGGAGGAGAGGACAATGGGTTGTGTCCCTCCCGCACTTTGTGCACCCACCTGACGAATCCGCGGCGGGTTCGGCGGGGTGCAGGCCCCGCCTTCCGGGGCCGGGGAGGTGGGAGAAGCCATCTTCCTGGTGCTCCGGGTTTCTTCCTCCTGTCACGCCCGGGTCTCCCGCGTCTCCTGCGACTCGTCAGCGCCGGGCCTGAGGCCCGCGGCCCCACAGGGACCCGGAGGCTCCGCAGCCGCCGCGCCGCCCGACCCCGCCCGGGCTCCTCCGCCGCAGAGTGCAAAGAGCGGCTGCCCGCTGGGCTCGCCCTTGCGGAGTCCCGGCTGGAGTCCCTCACGTCTTCCCGCGCCCACCTACCTCCCAGCGGGGAGACTCGGGGCCATGGCGGGCCGGGGTCTGGCGCGACCTTGGCCGCGAGGCTAGGCGGACCGCGGCCGCTGCTCAGAGCCGCGCTCCGCGCGTGTGTCTGAATGTGCGAGCGGCGGGGCTTATTCTAGCGGCGCGGGGAGAAAGGAGGCTGCTTCCCTCGCCGCTGCGGCTATCGCCAGGAGAGCGATGAGCTCATGGACAGCTCCCAGAAATATGTCTATATGCACCACTGACTGCCGGAGTTCGGGAGGTGGGTGGGGATAAGGAGGCTCCTCCGCGGGCGCTCCCGCATCACAGGCGGACGTTCCCCCGGGAGGCCCCCGGCCTGGGGCACGTCCAGCTCTTCCCTGCCAATCTCCACACTCAGCCGGCTCTTTCCATTCATGCCGTACACGCATTGCCAGTTCACACTCATTCTCCCTCTCCGCATTGTGATAGGCACGCACTCACCGCTAGCCTCCACAGACACACATTCTTTGTTCTGCCAGCCACTCTCGATTGATAAGGAAAATTAATTCATGGATTGAACAGAGTGAGGATTGCCACAGCGACCTAAATCCATGTCAGATGTAGGCTGACAAAATGCTTTAAGCCGTGTGTCATTTACTCTTTGGGCGTTTCCCCAAGATCCAGAATCTGCTCTCCCGTCTTCATTCACTATGACAAAACATCCTCCGGCTACGGGCAGTGATGGCCCCATAGTCACTAAGGTGAAGAGCATGTCCTCTGCAGTCCTGTGAAGAACGTAGAAGACAGGACCAGGTTTTACATAGCTCAGTCTGTACAAAAACTTGTGGCAGGAGTAGTGAATCCCAAACAGGGCCCAGCTTTGTTTGCTTACTGTTTCTCAGGGATACAGTTGGAGCTACCATTGACTAAGTGCAAACCACTTTCCAAGATCTGATCATTTTTTCCAATTATTGGCTCAGCAGCCCCACTGGAGTGAGCAATTATGAGCAATTCTTTCCATTGAAGTGGAAATCATGGCTTTTTACAGATAAGGTGACCTCCTCAAGAGATTAATTGTTGCATCTCTCATGCATCAATTTCTTCTTTCTTCTGGATGTCCATACACACATCCTCCCACCTTTAAAAAATAAACCTTATGGGCAGTTGGGTGTCTCAGTTGGTTCAGTGTACAATTCTTGATCTCAGCTCAGGTCATGATCTCAGGATGGTGGGATTAAGACCCTCAGCAGGCTCTGATCTCAGCTTGTCTCTCTCCCTCTGCTACTCCTGCCTTTAGCTCTCTCTCTCTATAATAAATAAATCAAATATTTATTTATATATTTATTTATTCAAGTTATTTATTTATTTATTTATTTATTTATTTATTTATATGACACAGAGAGAGAGAGAGAAGGCAAGAGAGGGAATATAAGCAGGGGTAGTGGGAGAGGGAGAAGCAGGCTTCCTGCTGAGCAGGGAGCCTGATGTGGGGTTCAATCCCAGGACCCTGGATTCATGACCTGAGTGAGCTGAAGGCAGATGCTTAACAAATTGAGCCACCCAGGTGCCCCTCTTGTTCACTATTTTAAACACCAAGAATCTCCAGCAACTTGAGCAGGGGCTGACACATTAATGTTCAATAAGTACTTACTGAATGAATTGTCTTTGTCACGGTCATTCAGAGACTGGAGGGCCACGATTTGAACTCTAGTTCAAATTCTAAAGCCCAAACTCTATACTATAACTCAAATACTACACTACCATTTCTCAAATGTGTGGGTAATAATTATATTCATGTTCAAATTTGAAAGACTTTTTAGGAAACATCCTAAAAACTTTTTTCCTGGGATCCTTGACTGGCTCATTGGTTGAGCATGCATGCATCTCTTAATCTCTGGGTTGTGCATTCAAGCCCCTGTTGAGAGTAGAGTTTACTTAATTTAAAAAAAAAAAAGGGTAGTGGGGTGCTTGGTTGGGTCCACGAAGCCCGCAACTCTTGATCACAGGGTTATAAGTTTGAGCTCCGCATTGGGCGTAGAGATTGCTTAAAAATAAAATCTTTTTTAAAAAAAGGTATATAAGAGAAAACTTTTTTGGTGCCTGTGTGGCTCAGATGGTTAAGCCTCTGCCTTCGGCTCAGGTTATGACCCCAGTTTCCAGGGATGGAGGCCTGCATTAGTCTCCTTGCTCAGCGGGGAACCTGCTTCTCCCTCTCCCTCTGCCTGCCACTCCCCTTGCTTGTGTTCTCTGTGTGTCAAATGAATAAAGCCTTTAAAAAAGAGAGAGAGAAAATAATTTTTTAAAAAACTGTTTTTATTCAATGTGACAATTTTATGGTATCAATGTTGCATAGCGGCTAGGATGGTGAACTAAAGTCACTTAGACCTTGATATCCTAGTTAATTAACATTTCTATACTTTAGTTTTCTTTTTTTTAAAGATTTTATTTATTTACTTGAGAGAGAGAGACAGTGAGAGAGAGCATGAGAGGGGAGAAGGTCAAAGGGAGAAGCAGACTCCCCATGGAGCTAGGAACCCAATGCAGGACTCTATCCTGGGACTCCTGGATCATGACCTGAGCCAAAGGCAGTTACTTAACCAACTGAGCCACCCAGGCGCCTGATACTTTAGTTTTCTTATATGCGAAATGGAAATTATAATAGTACTTATTTTATAAGGTCATTATGACTCTTAAATGAAGTAATGTATAGAAACACTATAAACACACAATGAAAACACTCAATAATGTAGTTATTACTATTAATTTATGTAATTATATCTATCTAAAAAATAGGAGGAGGCTGAGGATAAAGGTGGGTAGAAAGGAAACCCTATGTGTCAGAGAATAAAGGAAAATTCAGCGAGGCAAGTGACAGTAATGCTAAAATTCCCCATCCTGCATCATGACTGAACACATAGTAATCCAAAGCAGGGTTTTCAATCTCTAGCGACTTAGGATACTTAATTCAATTTAACAAAAAAATGAACTTATCAATAAGTGATATTAAAGTTTTAAGTAGATGATAGATGTGGATAGATAGATAATATAATCTTATAAGTAGGATACGGTTCCCTTTTTTGCTTTTGTAAATCCTACCATCACTTGTCACCAGCTGCAACAGTTAAGAAGGCTTCAAGAGAGGGGTGCCTGAGTGGTGCGGTCCGTTAAGCATCTGACTCTTGTTTTCCACTCCGTCCTGATCTCAGAGTCATGATCTCAGGGTTGTGATCTCAGGGTCATGATATGCACCCTCATGACAGGGTCCACACTCAGCATGGGGCCTGCTTGAGAGTCTCTCTCCTTCTCCCTTGGCCCCTCCCATGAGTTCATGCTTGTTCTCTCTCAAATAAATAAATGCATCTTAAAAAAAGAAAGAAAGAAAAGAGTGCTTCAGGAAACTGTCCGATAGCTCCAGTGGGTTAAGAAAAGACATCATTCATGGGGTGCCTGGGTGGCTCAGTCCTTAAGCGTCTGCCTTTGGCTCATGTCATGATCCCAGCACGCTGGGAAGGAGACACACATCAGGCTCCCTGCTCAGCAGGAAGCCTGCTTCTCCCTCTCCCACTCCCCCTGCTTGTGTTCCCTCTCTCTCTGTCTCTCGCTCTGTCAAATAAATAAATAAAATCTTTAAAAAAGAAAAGAAAATAAAGCCATCATTCAGTCCTTAGAATGTAAGTATTCAAAATACAACAGATGCATTTTCCCTTATCCATCCCATCTATCCATCTGTATACACAAATACTCAAAACCGGCTCTAACCTCTTCATTCCTAATCTACATAAAGAGTCTCAATGTCAGCTGAGTCCCTCAAACTAGGAACTTTTGTGTCATTCTCAACCTCTCTACATTTCATGCATTCTATAATCTTCACCAAACCCTGTGAATTCTGATATGGTAATGTCCTGCTTCCCCCCCCCC
>ML105065.1:0-14598 GCA_003697995.1 Taxidea taxus jeffersonii | reverse complement strand
AAAAAAAAAAAAAAAAAATCTCCCATTTCAAAAGCCCTGACGGCTTTCCATTGCCCTCAGGATAAAATCTATATCCCTGGGACACCTGGGTGGCTCAGTTGGTTAAGCGGCTGCCTTTGGCTCAGGTCATGATCCCAGCATCCTGGGATCGAGTCCCACATCGGGCTCCTTGCTCGGCAGGGAGCCTGCTTCTCCCTCTGCCTCCTCTGCCTACCACTCTGTCTGCCTGTGCTCGCTCTCTCTCTCTCTGACAAAAAAAATAAAAAAATAAAATCTATATCCCTTTGCTTTGAAGTAAAAGCACTTCTTTTTTTTTTTTAAAGGCTTTTTTTTTTAATTTACTTGATAGAGATCACAAGTAGGCAGAGAGGCAGGCAAAGAGAGAGGAGGAAGAAGGCTCTCCGCTGAGCAGAGAGCCCGATGTGGGGCTCGATCCCAGGACCCTGAGATCATGACCTGAGCCCAAAGCAGAGGCTTAACCCACTGAGCCACCCAGGTGCCCCGTAAAAGCACTTCTTAATATTAATATACTTTTCTTGTGTTCAGGAAGATGTTCCTAAAAATGATAGCTATAAAAAAATTTTTAGAGGAGAAGTGATAGATTTTTCTACATAAAATTGTAAAACTTCTTTATATTAAAACTCACTATGATGGTGCCTATGTGGCTCAGTCAGTTGAGTATCTGCTTTCTACTCAAGTCAGGAACTCAGGATGCTGAGATAGAGTTCCACATCAGGCTCTCTGTTCAGTGGTGACTCTATTTCTCCCTCTTCCTCTGCCCCTCCCTCTGCTCATGCTCTTTCTCTCTCTCAAATGAATAAATAAAATCTGTAAGAAATAAAAAAAACAAGGGGCACCTAGGTGGCTCAGTGGGTTAAAGCCGCTGCCTTTGGCTCTAGTCATGATCCCAGGGTCGTGGGATCGAGCCTCATATCGCGCTCTCTGCTCAGCGGGGAGCCTGCTTCCTCCTCTCTCTGCCTGCCTCTCTGCCTACTTGTGATCTCTGTCTGTCGAATAAATAAATAAAATCTTAAAAAAAAAGAAATAAAAAAACAATAAAACTGTTATCAGTTATGAAAATATTTGTGAATATAGTTTGCGTGTGAACATAAAATAATTAAAAGCTAAGTGACTCAAGAAAATATATTTACACAGCGTTTGTGGACAGAGGGAGTTAATAACCTTAATATATAGACAAGACCAGTGTCTTATCAAAGGGGAGGAAGAGTTCTCTCCTAAAAGAGGAGAACTCACAAAAGAATAATAATTTCCAATAAGCAGATGAAAAAACTGTTTAGACTCATTAGAAAGAAAAGAAATGCAAATTCAAATGACAAAATACTATTTTCACTTATAAATTGGCAGAGAACAGAATTTTAAGCAATGAAAATCCCTCCAGAGCTTCAGAAAGAATAATACTCAGGCATTGCTGATAGAAATACAAATTGGTATGAATGTTCTGAAGGGTATTTTGTCACTCTGTACAAAAAAAGCCATAGGGGCCCCTGGGCGGCTCAGTCCATTAAGTGTCCGACTCTTTATTTCAGTTCAGGTCAGCTTCTCAGTGTCTTGGGTCAAGCCCCACATTGGGCAAAGCACTTAGCTCAGAGTCTGCTTGTCCCCCTCCACCTGCTAATACCTCCCACCAAATAAATAAGTAAATAAAATCTTTTTTAAATGCTGTAAAGATATACATAATTTTTTAGTTCGAAAATAATCATAGGGGTGCCTGGGTGGCTCAGTTGGTTGAGTGGCTGCCTTCTGCTAGGGTCATGCCCACGGTCCTGGGATTTAGCCCCGCATCGGGCTCCCTGCTCAGTTGAGAGCCTGCTTCTCCCTCTCCCTCTGCCTGCTTGTGCATTCTCTCTCTATCTCTCTGTCAAATAAATAAATAAAATATTGAAAAAAAATCATAAACATGAGCAACGATTTTTCATTGCAGCAGTCTTTACAATAGTAAAATCATAAACAAATAAAGAATAACAACAACCTGGAAATCACCTAAATATCTAAATAAGGGAATCAAGTATACACATTATAGAGCTTCCACATATAGGAATGTATAATGGAAAGCCATTGAGCCATTCAAATAATACTTTAGACAAATGTTTCTTTTTTTTTAAAGGCTTTTATTTACTTATTAGAGATAGGACAAGAGTGAGATAGAGAGAGAGTGCAAGCAGGCAGAGCAGCAGGCAGGCAGAGAAGCACACTTGCCAAGCAGGGAGCCTGATGTGGGGCTCCATCCCAGAACCCTGGGATCATGACCTGAGCTGCAGGCAGAGGCTTATCCGCCTGAGCCACTCAGGCGCCCCAGGCAAATGTTTCAGGTATAGGAGTTTTCATAATAAAATTGTTTTATGTTATTAGTTGTTTGTTTTTCTTTAGTGCCCTTCTTTATCTTTTCCACAACTGGCATTTTGAGCCTGCTTCCTTCTGCTTCTCATCCACTCTCCATTGCTGCCACATTCTTGTTCTTGGAAGCCTGCCCTCACTGTGCCTATGGCCCCCCACATGCTGGGTCTCCTCTGCCCAGAATGCCCTCACCTTTATTCTTCACCTAACTTCTGTGCACCACACAAGACTTAGATCAAGAAAAAGTCTTTCCTGGGGTGCCTGGGTGGCTCAGCAGGTTAAGGCCGCTGCCTTTGGCTCAGGTCATGATCCCAGCGTCGTGGGATTGAGCCCCGTGTTGGGTTCTCTGCTCTGCGGACAGCCTGCTTCCTCCTCTCTCTCTGCCTCTCTGCCTACTTGTGATCTCTGTCTGTTAAATAAATAAAATCTTTTAAATAAAAAAGAAAAAGTCTTTCCTTACTCCCCTAGATAGACTGGAGTTTTGTTCTCAGTGCCCCTAGAGCAATTTTACCTAATTCTATTTTAATAAGTAATGTTTCTGTCTGCCCAGTTACCTCCCCAACCAGACTATTAGATCTCAAACGTTAAGACTGGGTTTTATTTTTTTCTGATTTTTCAGTGTATAGCATGGTTCTTCACATTTAGTAAGTGCTCTATAAAGTTGTGATTTCAAGAAGCACAACTTGAAATAATATTGAATCATAATTTATAACCACAGCTAGCTGTCTGCTTTGAGTTTCCATCAAACTGTATTTCTGTGTGTGTGTGTGTGTGTGAGAGAGAGAGAGAGAGAGAGAGAGAGAGAGAGAATATGTATATGAATGTGTAGTTTGTGTGTTTGTATAATTTGGAGAGATCATTTTATCAAACATGAAGCAAAGAAACATAACCACATAGTTCTTAACTTAAAATTCTCAGGAGTACCTCGTTAGTAGAGTCAGTTAAGCATCTGACTCTTGATTTCAGCTCAGGTTATGATCTCAGTGTCATGGGATACAGCCCTGTGATGGGCTCTGCACTCAGTGTGGAGTCTGTTTGAGATTCTCTCTTCCTCTCCCTTTGCCCCTCCTCCACTCTTCCACATGCCCTCTCTCTAAATTTATTTGAGAGAGAGAGAGAGCATGAGCAGGGGCAGAGAGGAGGAGCAGAAGGAGAGGGAGAAGCAGGCTCCCTGCTGAGTAGGGAGCCTGACTGAGGTGGGGCTGGGGGGCCCTGGGTTGGTGACCTGAGCCAAAGACAGACCCTTAACTGACTAAACCATCCAGGTGCACCTAAATAAATAAATCTTAAGGAAAAAAAAAGACCTTACAATTCTCAGTAAACAGTCAACATTTCTCAGAGGTATGTGTTTTGCTTCCTCAGAGAGTACAATCTCTTATGGAGATATGGAAATTTACTTTTTGGGGTGCCTGGATGGCTCAGTGGGTTAAAGCCTCTGCCTTTGACTCAGGTCATGATCCCAGGGTCCTGGGATGGAGCCCTGCATCAGGCTCTCTGCTCAGCAGGAAGCCTGCTTCCTCCTCTCTCTCTGCCTGCCTCACTGCCTACTTGTGATCTCTGTCAAATAAATAAATAAAATCTTTTTTAAAAAAAAAGAAATTTACTTTTTTAAAAAAGATTTATTTATTTATTTGACACAGAGAGAGAGCACAAGTAGGGAGAGTAGGAGAGCAAGAAGCAGGCTCCCCACTGAGCGGGGAGACCAATATGGGACTGGATCCTAGGACCTGAGCCAAAGGTATCCTCTTAATGACTGAGCCACCCAGGCGACCCAGGAGTAAATCTTTTTCCATCCCAGGTCCCCGGGATCATGGCCTGAGCCAAAGGTAGATGCTTAATGGACTGAGCCATGCAGGTGTCCCGAGATATAGAAATTTAAACATAAATTTGTATGATCTTATATTTTCTTAGATACACAAAACTACCCAAATAGTATTATATACATCATTATAAATATAAATATATCACTATACTTCATTAATTAGCATCACAATCAAGCTTCAGAAAACACAGGGTTTACAATCTCTCAAGTATCTAAGTACCTACTGACCTCTATTCCAGAACAGAGATTCCTTACCATTGTTGGGAGCATACATAGATATTTGTGCAAATCTAAAAATTAAAGGTATGCAGCTTGGTGTGACAAACATGGTTTTGAGTTTGGATTCTGTAATTTATAATCTGTTACAATTTGTACATTATCATTACATTAGATAAATTACTTCTCTGAACCTCATAGGCTGTTGTGTGTATGTGGTGGGAGTTGGAGTTGCGGGCCTAGATAGAATACAAATCATGTAGTGTGTCTGGAAGCCCAATGACTGCAAAGCTATGTTAGATATTATTTTCTTCCTTAATCTGACATTCCCATACTTAGAATTACTCTTTTATCTAGGCTTTTATATGTGTCATATATTTTATCTTCACAACTACTATAGGAAGTAGTGGAACAGTGTTACCCTTATGTAATAAATAAGGAAAATGAGACCCAGAATTTAGATCTATGACCCAAGTCACATGCTAGTAAGATCTGTACTCAGAGCCCTTGCTGAACACTTTCTGCTTAATTATACTACATTGGAGCTTTACTAAAATTCACATGTGTTGGGGGGGATGGGAAAGAAAATCCACAGGTGTTTTCTGATTCTGACTAAAAAGCATTTTCTTTTCTTTCTACTCTGAGGCTTTATTTCCCTCTACCTGCTTTTCCCTATTTGCTAAAATAAACAGAAGACCACAAATGACTTGAAATGTATGCTTCAATTTATAACCAGACTACCTCACCTAAAACGCTGAATCAACTTCCTAGGAAGTTGTGGGCATACCACTAATGTGCCATTACTCGACCCCTTCTGATTTCTATGGAAGGCTGCATTCCAGAGGATCAAATGTATGTGAGAGCACAGTGTGAATGGTAGGTAGCCGGAGCATACAAATGTCTAGTATCATTGTCCTCAGCTTACCACCTGGCCACAGTGTTTTATTTCATTTATGGGTATTTTCTTCTCTTCTAACTCCATGTGTACCTGGGAAAATAAGCTAAGGACTCATCTTATTTATAAGAGAAGATAGTTTTAATATAGTATAATTGGTATTTAGGCGGGATTTATAGTCTAAAGGCCCCAGACCTTACTTTCCACACTAAACTCTAAGTTAAAAAAAAAGCTATGTAGGGGCGCCTGGGTGGCTCAGTGGGCTAAAGCCTCTGCCTTTGGCTCAGGTCATGATCCCAGGATCCTGGGATCCAGTCCCGCATCGGGCTCTCTCTGCTTAGCAGGGAGCCTACTTCCTCCTTTCTGTCTGCTTGCCTCTCTGCCTACTTGTGATCTCTGTCACATAAATAAATAAAATCTTAAAAAAAAAAAAGATTCTAAATAGTGGGGCGCCTGGGTGGCTCAGTGGGTTGAGCGTCTGCCTTCGGCTCGGGTGAAGATCCCAGGGTCCTGGGATCAAGCCCCGAATCGGGCTCTCTGCTCAGCGGGATGCCTGCTTCCCCCTCTCTCTCTGCCTACTTGTGATCTCCCCCTCTCTCTCTGTCAAATAAATAAATAAAATCTTTTTTTTAAAAAGATGACAAATAGTTATCTAGCTGGAATCATTTTTCTTTGTAAAATATTAATTATAGAGGCAATGCATGCTCATGGTAAACAACATACAAACATACAGACGAAGTACTCAAGTGAAAAATAAGAGCCCTTTACTTCCCGTTACTCTAGTCCCACACCCCAATAGTCAACTACATAAATTGTTTCTAATATGTCCTTCCAGGACTCTTAGCACACATGTTTGAAAGAATAAGTACATATGGGGAATTATGTTATACATGCTACTTCACATGTGCTTTTTTCCGCCCTTTTGTCCCCCATAAGAGGCTTTTCCCCTCTTTACGATGTAGCATGTATCCGTGTCAGTATATATAAATCTACTTAGTTTTTAAAATTTTTAAATACTTGATACCTATAATCAACTTACATAACAGATATGTAATAATTAAAATATGATGATCTTATATTGATATAATGAAACCATGAATTCTTTTTTTAAGATTTTATTTATTTGACAGACAGAGATCACAAGTAGGCAGAGAGGAAGGCAGAGAGAGAGAGAGTGGAAGGGAAGCAGGCTTCCCGCTGAGTAGAGAGTCTGATGTGGGGCTCCATCCCAGGACCCTGAGATCATGACATGAGCTGAAGGTAGAGGCTTAACCCACTGAGCCACCCAGGCGCCCTGAAACCATGAATTCTTGTAATTACTCTTCATTAAATTGGACTTTTTGTTTTTAAAGATTTTATTTATTTATTTGACAGAGATCGAGAGAGCACAAGCAGGCAGAGCAGCAGAGGGAAAAGGAGAAGCAGGTTCCCCCCTGAGTAGGAAGCCCCATGTGGGGCTGGATCCCAGGACCTTGGGATCTTGACCTGAGCCAAAGGCAGTTGCTTAACCAACTGAGCCACCCAGGTGCCCCTAAATTGAACTTTTTAATTGGGATAATTGTCAATTCACATGCAGTTGTGAGGGGCGCCTGGGTGGCTCAGTGGGTTAAGCCGCTGCCTTCGGCTCAGGTCATGATCTCAGGGTCCGGGGATTGAGTCCCGAATCGGGCTCTCTGCTCAGCAGGGAGCCTGCTTCCCTCTCTCTCTCTCTCTGCCTCCCTCTCTGCCTACTTGTGGTCTCTCTCTGTCAAATAAATAAAATCCTAAAAAAATAAAATAAAAAAATTTAAAAAAACCACATGCAGTTGTGAGAAATAACACAGTGAGATCCCTTGTGCACTTTGCTCCGTTACCTCCATGTTAACATTCCGCAAAGCTGCAGATAGCATATCACAACCCTAAGGTGCAATCAGCCAATCTTATGCAGATTTCCTCAGTGTTGTTTGTATCCATTTGTGTGTACCTGTCTGTGGACATGCATATGTTTGTATTAAGTTCTATACAACTTTCTAACCTATTATTTCAGATTGAACTGTTCTGACACACAAGGATCCTTCTTCATGCTATCCTTTTATAAACAGTCCTTCCTTAACCCTTGTAACCACTAATCCATCCTCTATTTCTACAATGTTGTCAATTAAAAAATGTTTATAGGGGCTCAGTAGGTTAAGCATCAGCCTTTATTTCCTGTCATGATCCCGGGGGTCCTGAGATAGAACCCCATGACAGGCTCCCTGCTCCCCTGCTTAGCAGGGAACCTGCTTCTCCCTCCCCAATGCCGCCTCCCACCTCCTGGCCTTCTGCTCTCTCTCCTTCACAAATAAATAAATACATCTTTTTTTTTTTTAAGATTTTATTTGTTTGATGGAGCAAGAGACTGCTAGCAGAGAGAGCAGCAGAGGGAGAGAGAGAAGCAGACTCCCTGTTAAGCAGGGAGCCCTACCCAGCGAGGGATCCCAGGACCCTGAGATCATGACCTGAGCTGAAGGCAGACATTCAACCAACTGCCCCAATAAATAAATCTTTTGGAAAATGTTATATAAGTGGAATCATACAGAATGTTGCCTTTTGAGACTGACTTTTTTTTTTTTAAGATTTTTATTTATTCATTAGAGAGAGAGTGAGAGAGAGCATGAGCAAGGGAGGAAGGGCAGAGGAAGAGGGAGAAGCAGGCTCCCCACTGAGCGGGGGGCCTGAAGTGGGAGAAGCTTGATCCTAGGACCCCAGGAACACCACCCAAACCCAAGGCAGATGCTTACCCGACTGAGCTACCCAGGCGCCCCGGACTTCTTCTTCTTTTTTTTTTTTAACAGAACATTTATTGTGTGAATCTTCTTTGTCGAAATACTTAAGATGAACTGGATATTTCAACATCTAGTCTCTGGGGTTTAGGTGTTGTTCCTTCATGATATCTAGGCCTGAATCTGAATCTGCAGAATACAATTTCTTTTTTAAAATTATTTATTTATTTATTTGACAGAGAGAAAGAGACAGGGAGAGAGAGAACACAAGCAGGGGAAGAGGGGGAGGGAGAAGCAGACTCCCCACCAAGCAGGGCTCAATCCCTGAACCCTGGTATCCCGCCCTGAGCCGAAGGCAGACGCCCAACAACAGAGCACGCAGGCGCCCCTGCAAAATACAATTTTTAGGTGCCTCATTCAACCTGTCCCAGTGGCATTTCATCTTTTAGCCTTGGCACTCCAATGACACTCCTCTTCCACTTGGCAGGATAGCCACAGTGGCCCCAGGTTGACTTCTGAAGGTGGCTTATCTTAGATCACAGAAGCAGCACAACATGTGTGTCTTCGAGCAACGCTTTCCCAATGACAACATCCCCTACGTCATCTTGTTTCTGCAGGCAAGACCAAAGAGTTGAGGTTGACATTTACTGCTCAGAGAAATTCCCTGGAGATTCAGCAAATTGTTGCATGCATCAGTAGTTCATTCCTTTTAATTGCAGTGTAGTATGAGTCTTTTTTTTCCCAAGATTTTATTTATTTATTTATTTGACAGAGACAGAGAGAGCACAAGCAGTTAGGAACAGCAGAGGGAGAAGGAGAAGCAGCCTTCCCGAGGAGCAGGGAGACTGATGTGGGGCTCCATCCCAGGACTCTGGGATCATGACCTAAGCTGAAGACAGAGGCTTAATCCACTGAGCCACCCAAGCGTCCCAGTGTAGTATGAGTCTTAACACCATCCACAATGTGGTATTATCAGACACCACAGCACCCTCTTTCACAACACATTTTATTTTATTTTATTTTTTAAAGATTTTATTTATTTGGCAGAGATCACAAGCAGGCAGAGAGGCAGGCAGAGAGAAGAGGAAGCAGGCTCCCTGCTGAGCAGAGAACCTGATGCGGGGCTCAATCCCAGGACCCTGGGATCATGACCTGAGCCGAACGCAGAGGCTTAACTCACTGAGCCACCCAGGCGCCCCCACAACACATTTTAATAAATCAAATATAAGTGACTCTAAAAGTACAGGGTTGTGTTATGAATTTAATATATGCCCAGCCTTGGTTTTAGGAGTGTGATGGTATGTTTATGAGTAAGGTCCTAGATGAGATACAGGACAGTCTTTCCAACAGAAAATGTATAAAGTTAGAAAATACCATTGTGATTGCATGCTTTCCAGTTTGGTCAACATGATTTGCTTTGACCTTAAGGGACAGAAACAGTAATCTTAGACTGAAAGACACCTCCAGAAGGCGTCTGACCTTCTTCTCCACTGGGATATTTTCCATTCATCCAGGGCAGCATGCCTGGTACATGAAGAGCCAGTGTGAAAATCAGCTGAGTAGGTCAAACAGGTGAAGTACTCTTTTGTGGACTTGCTCTAGCGTTTGAAACAACGTCCTATTGACAGACAGGAAGTATTATTCCCCACCCCCACTCCCCAAATAGATAATAGTGACCACTGGTTTTGGTTCAGGTCCTGATCTCAAGGTCATGAGATCAAGGCCCGCATCCAGCCCTGCATGGGGCTCAATGCTGGGCACAGAGTCTGCTTGAGTTTCTCTCTCCCTGCCCCCACCCCTGCTCTCCCTCTCTAAAATAAATAAATCTCTCTTTTCAAAAATTTTTATTTATTTATTTATTTTAAGATTTTATTTACTTATTTGACAGAGAGAGAGAGAGTGAGAGGGAAAGCACAAGCAAGGAGAGCGGCAGGCAGAAGGGGATGGATAAGCACATTCCCTGCTAAGCCGGGAATGTGATGTAGGGCTCCACCCCAGGACCCTGGGATCATGACCTGAGCTGAAGGCAGAGGCTAAACCAACTGAACCACCCAGGCGCCCCACTCTTTTTTTTTTTTTTTAAAGCACTTTTCTTAAAGAAGAAAGTATGACAGAAAATGACTTTATAAAATATTTAAGAATTCTGCCATATGATAGAATTTCTTTTCCTAATAGATGTTGGTTCTTGGTGAGGTAATGAAGGGAATAAAAGCAGAGGAAATCAAGTTAGATATAATTTTATAGATAAGCAAATGTACATTTGACCCTTTATGTTTTATACCAATTAAAATGTGATCTAAGAATCTATAAATTGGAGCAGAATACTCACAGGCAACTAGGAAAATTTGAATAGCAAATTGCATTGGTTTGCACATAAATGTAACTTTGTAAAAATAGATCAGAGAGAACAGGAGAGAAACAAAGACTAATTTACTTCAGTGACAAAATAATGTCTAGATTCCCAAACTAAACAATTATTTTCCTGTTAATGCTAAAAGTGCTTTATATGTTCCTTAGCTTTTAAGATAACTACCTCTATTTTTTTTCAATTTGACACACAAGCAGTTTCAGTTGGTGTCCTTATATAGTTTCTTTACTTCCATGCATGTTTTTTTTTTTAAGTGCAAAAGGGTATATGGAGAAAAATAATACTGAAAGACCAGGATGAGGATAAAACGTCCTTTATAGGTCAACTATTCAGACCCAGCAAGCACCCCACACAGCATGACCAAAACCAGCTTCAGCTGCTCCTCTCAATGCAAACCACAGTGAAAATGAGAAATTCTGGGATTATCCAAATCTCCTTCTCTTCCACCAATCTTCCCGACATCAGTTATTGAATTCTCATACCAACTTCTTTTATAACAGTCCCTTTCTCTTTCTTCACAGTGGCCACAATTTCAGGCTCTTGACACTTTTTTTCCATTTTACTGCAGAGACTTCTTGACTACTCTGACTCTGGTCCTATGAGATCCGGTGATCTATCCTATAGAGATCTTTCTGAAACAAAAGTCTAATCAGGTGGCACATCAGCCTTTCAAAGGCACTGCATTGGACTCAGGATAAAATCTAAACCCTCCAGTTTAAGGCACAAAGCGCCTCATGGTCTGCTCCCTGCCGGTGGCTTTTGTACCATCAGCTTCCATTTTCACACGTTGCACATCGTGCACAGTGTCCTGCATATATCATGCTATTTTCCTCTGTCTTGCCTTCAAACACCCTGCTCCCTGTGACTCAGATGCTCTTTCCTCACTTCTATAAAACAATGCTTGCTCAGGATCCCTCTTCTGGATTCTGCTATCCTCACCCCCACACTGATTGAATTTAAATTCTTGTTTTATGCTCTCATTTTATCTGTTACTCTTTCATTCATTCAGCAAATATTTGAGAGCCTACTATGTGCCAGGAATTATTACTGTCACCCCTGCCTTGTTGATTTCCATTTCTCTCTCCCTGCTTGAATGCAAATTTCCTGCATAGTGGATTCAATTTGAATAGTGTCTAGTGGTTGGATGGGTGGATGAATGGAGATTTCAAAGGCTAGCTACAGTGCTTTTTATAAGCACCAGAAATGTTTTTGTATCAATTATTTTATGTAGAAATTTTCTAGGATGTATTATAACCTCCCTGCCTTCTGAAAAAATACTAGTACGGCTTGATCCTACTAAGTGACTCCTTATTACTATCCTTTGAAGTATTTAAATTTTTTTATATTTTCAGTTTCATTCCTTGCTGATATGAAATGAATTTTTGCTTAGTCCTGTTGTTGATATACCCCTTGAGACAGATGTTTTCTTCTAACACCATTCTGATGTGTTGAAGTTTATTTATTTTTATTTTGTTAAACGATTTTATTTTTTCATTTGACAGAAAGAGAGAGCACAAGCAGGAAGACCAGCAGACAGAGGGAGAAGCCTGCTCCTCACTGAGCAGGGAGCAGGATGTGCGGCTCTATCCCAGGACCCCAGGATCATGACCTGAGCCAAAGGCAGACACCCAACCAACTGACTGAGCCTGGTGCCCCTGTTTAAGTTTAGAAGACACATCATACAGGGTGCCTGGGTGGCTCAGTGGGTTAAAGCCTCTGCCTTCTGGCTCAGGTCATGATCCCAGGGTCCTGGGATCGAGCCCTATATCAAGCTCCATATCAAGTCCCATATCAAGCCCCATATCAAGCTCCATATCGGGGCTCTCTGTTCAGCAGGGAGCAGCTTCCTTCCTCTATCTCTCTGCCTGCCTCTCTGCCTACTTGTGATCTCTCTCTGTCAAATAAATAAATAAAATCTTTAAAAAAAAGAAACATCATAAAAATTGCTGTTACTGTATGCAAAATACAAATAAATATAGAATGAGGTCCTAAAGATTCTCTTTTTTTTTTTTAAGATTTTATTTATTTATTTATTTGACAGACAGAGATCACAAGTAGGCAGAGAGAGAGAGAGGAGGAAGCAGGCTCCCGCCCGAGCAGAGAGCCCGATGCGGGGCTTGATCCCAGGACACTGGGATCATGACCTGAGCCGAAGGCAGAGGCTTTAACCCACTGAGCCACCCAGGTGCCCTCTGAAGATTCTCTTATAAGAAGTCATGAACGCTAAAGCATTGGACTTCATGACAACTATTTTAGCCTACTCAGAATACCTTTCTTACTTCTAGATTCTTTGGGTTCTGGATAGCAGTGGTATTAATGTATCAGAATCGTGCCACTTTAAAAACTAAAATCCATTAAAATAGAAATTGATGCTTAAACATATACCTGTTTAGAAATAATAATAAGATACAGTATAGTAGGGGCACCTGGCTGGCTCAGTTGGAAGAGCATGTGACTCTTGATCTCTGGGTTGTAAGTTTAAGCTCCACATTGGGCATGGAGTCTTATTTAAAAAAAAAAAAAAAAAGAAAGAGAGAAAAGAATAAATAAATAAATAAATAAAAGATGTGGTATGGTGAAATGACAAATTGTAAAAGCAATTTGATTTAAAAAAATCTGGCACAGTCTATGATACTCCTCAGAATATGGTGAAATGAAAAGAGCATGAGCTTTGGAAAAAGATAACCCAGACCCAAATCTTTATTCACCCTTTGGGTAACAGATATCCTCCCTTCATTTCGCCTATAATCCCAAACCTGAAAAATGGAGACAAAAATACTCTGTTTTCTATGTTGTGAATAGATTAAGATAATAATTTAAATAGTCAACAATAATATATTATACACTTAAAATTTGTAAGAGAGGGACGCCTGGATGGCTCAGTTGGTTAAGCAGCTGCCTTCGACTCAGGTCAGGATCCCATTGTCCCAGGTCGGCCTCCTTGCTCAGGAGGGAGCCTGCTTCTCCCTCTGCCTCTGCCTGCCTCTCTGCCTGTGCTCGCGCTCTCTCTCTCTTTCTCTAACAAATAAATAAAAAATCTTTAAAAAAAAAAATTTGTAAGAGAGTAGCTGTCATGTGAAATGAACTTTCCACAACAAAATGAAAAATTCTTAAAAAGATAATAGTTGAAGAGCAATGGCTTATTGGACGTTTTCTCTTGCAGAAACAAACTGCTCAAAAATAAGATAGGCATACAGATCAGGAATTACGGAAAGTAAGCTAAAGCCTCAACAGAATGGTAGATCATTAATGTTTTACCAGGCAAATCTTGTAATCCCTTTTAAATGTATGCTGTCAATCAGTGCCTCTTTCAAACAACCTTGTAACCTCTGCTTAGCTGATTCCAACCTTGCTCAGCCTGCTGTCCTGAGATCTACCCTCCTACTCTGATTGTCAGTAAGCTTCAGGACTTCCCAACAGACCCCTGGGCCCCTTTTGGAGAAGGTGTTTTTCTTGTTTTGTGTTTAATTCTGAGTTTGTGCTAAGCACTTTATATCCATTAACTCATTTAATCTCATAGGACAGGTATTATTTTGCTTTTTTTTCTTATATGTTGTCTTTATTTTTTTACTGAGATATAACTGACAAATGATATTGTCTTAGCTTCCGTTGCACGGCATAATGATTTAACGCTTATATACATATTGCAAAATGATCACAATAGGTCTAGTCATCTCATGATGAAAACTTTTTGTAATTTACTCTCTTAGCAACTTTCAAATATACTAACACAGTATTATTAACTATATTTGCCCTGCTGTACATTACATCCCCATGACTTATTTTTTAACTGGAAGTTTGTCAGTTTTGTTTTTTTTTTAAGATTGTATTTTTAAGTAACCTCTACACCCAACATGGGGCTTAAACTTACAACCCCCGATCAAGAGTCACATGCTCCACCAACTGAGCCTACCAAATACCCCTAAAGTGTGTAGCTTTTGGCCCTCTACCTACTTTGCCAACTCCCACTCGCACTCCTGACAGGTACTGATTTTACACACATTTTACAGAGGAAAAACCTGAGGCAGAAGTCGAAGCCTGTGTTCAATACAGTAAGCCAATAGCATGTGTGACAATTGCGCACTTGAGACATATCTGGGGCCCCTGGCCAGCGGGGTCTGTAGGGCCTGTGGCTCTTGATCTCGGGGTTCTGAGTTTAAGCCCTATGTTGGGTGTGGAGACTGTTTTGGTTTTTTTTTTT
>ML105064.1:17700-82270 GCA_003697995.1 Taxidea taxus jeffersonii | reverse complement strand
AAAAAAAAAAAAAAAAATTGCAGTAAGGTATTACTTAAAGATTTTCTTTATTAATTATTTTAGAGCAAGAGAGTGGGGGAGGAGGGGAGGGAGGGGAGTAGAGGGATAGGCAGAGGGGCAGGGAGGGAGAGGGACAAGGAGACTCCACACTGAGCACGGAACTGGCACAGGGCTCGATCCCATGATGGAGAGCATAACCTGAGCCTAAACCAAGAGTCAGGCACTCAAGAGACTGAGCCACCACAGTAAAGTATTATTAACTACAGTCATCTGTGCATTACATACCTATGACTTATTTATTTTAAAACTGGAAATTGTACTTTTTGACCCATTTGACCCATTTTGCCTACCCATGCCACAGGCAACCGTCTACTCTCTGTATTCATGAACTAGGTTTTTGGTTTTTTGGTTTTTTAAAATATTTATTTATTTGAAAGAGACAGAGATAGTGAGAAGGAGCAATAGTGGGAAGGAAGGGGAGAAGCAGACTCCCCGCTGAGCAGGGAGCCCAGTGTGGGGCTCAATCCCAGGAGCCCAGGACCCCAGGACTGTGACCTGAACTGAAGGCAGACGCTTAACCGGACTGAGTCACCCAGGTGCCCCAAACTTGGTTTTGTTTTGTTTTTAAATTCTACCTATAAGTGAGAGAATGAAGTATTTATCTCTTTTTATCTAACCTATTTCACTTAGTATAATGCCCTCAAGTTCCATCCATGTTAACAACAAATAGCAAGATTTCATTCTTTTTATGGCTAAGTAATATTCCATTGTGTATGTGCATGTATGCATGTATGTGTATATGTATGTATATATACACACTAGATGCATTTTCTTTATCCATTCATCCTTCGATGGATACTTTAGGTTGCTTACATGTCTTCACTATTGTAAATCATGCTACAATGTATACAAAAGTACAGATATCTTTTTGAGTTTGTGTTTTCATTATTTTTTTGGATAAATAATCAGAAGTATAATTGCTGGATCTTATTGTAGCTCTACTTTCAGTTTTTTGAAGAACCTCCATACTGTTTTCCATAGTGGCTACACCAATTACTTTCTCACCAAGTACTCGAGAGATCCCTTTCTCCACATCCTTGCCAACACTGTTACTTCTTGTCTTTTTTATTTTAGCCATTCTGACAGGTGTGAGGTGATATCTCATTGTGGTTTTGATTTCCATCTCCCTGACTGATCATTTCTTCATGTACCCATTGTCCATCTGTTTGTCTTTGGAAAAATATATTCTGCAATAAACTTATTATTTTTTAATTTTTTTAAGATTTTTTTTTTTTAATTATTTGGCAGAGAAAGAGATCACAAGTGGGCAGAGAGGCAGGCAGAGAAAGAGGGGGAAGCAGGCTCCCTGCTGAGCAGAGATCCCAGATGTGGGGCTTGATCCCAGGACCCTGAGATCATGACCTGAGCTGAAGGCAGAGGCTTAACCCACTGAGCCACCCAGATGCCCCTATTATTATTATTATTTCAATTTTGTTTTTAAATAATCTCTACATCCAACATGGTGTTCAGGCTGACAAGCTTGAGATCAGGAGTCACATGCTCTACCAACGAGCCAGCCAAACACTTCTCCAATACATTTTTTTGTTTGTTTATTTGATTTTTTTTTTTTTGGTCTTAGTATTAGTTTCAGAGGTAGAATTTAGTGATTTATCGCTTGTATATAACACCCTGTGCTCATTATAACAAGTGCTCTACTTACTTAATCCCCAACACCCAGTTACCTATACCCCACCCACCTCCCCTCTAGCAACCCTCAGTTTATTCCCTAGTTAAGAGTCTCTTACAGTTTGCCTCCTTCTCTGTTTCTATCCTATTTTATTTTTCCTTCCCTTCCCCTATGTTCATCTGTTTTCTTCTTAAATTCCACATGAGTGAGATCATATGGTATTTGTCTCTAATTTATTTCACTTAGCAGTATACTCTCTAGCTCCATTCATATTGTTGCAAATGGCAAGATTTCATACTTTTTGATGGCTAAATGATATTCCATTGTATATAGATATCACATCTTCTTTATCCATTCATCAGTCAATGGACATTTGGGCTCTTTTGGCTGTTGTGGATAGTCCTGCTATAAACATTGGGATGCATGTGCCCCTTCAAATCACTACTTTTATATCCTTTGGATAAATAATAGTGCAATTGCTGGGTCATAGGGTAGCTCTATTTTTAATGTTTTGAGGAACCTCCATAATGTTTTCCAGAGTGGCTGCACCAGTTTACATTCCCACCAACACTGTGGGAGGGTTCCCCTTTCTCCACATCCTCACCAACATCTATTGTTTCTGAGTCGTTAGTCCTCCAATGCATTTTTTAAAAGATTTTATTTATTTATTTGACAGAGATCACAGGTAGGCAGAGAGGCAGGCAGAGAGAGAGGAGGAAGCAGGCTCCCTGCTGAGCAGAGAGCCCGATAAGTGGCTCGATCCCAGGACCCTGAGATCATGACCTGAGCCAAAGGCAGAGGCTTTAACCCACTGAGCCACCCAGGTGCCCCCCTCCAATGCATTTTTGAAAGCATTTCTTTTGCTTTGTTTTCTTTTTGTGTGGCATACAGCATTAATTCACAGGAGGCCCTCATACTGGCCAATACAAACATGAACAACAAAGCTCAAAATATGAGCTTTCAGTCTAGAAAATTGGAGAGAAAAGTATACTGGTTTAAGCAGAAAGAATGATGAATGTTGTGCTTTTGAGAGATTTTTGCATGTTTTTGGAATTATGAAGCTATTCTTTGTTTACATCAAGTTAGTAAATACATTCACGTGTGGCATTTTAAGTCTAGGAGTCAAAGTCTGGAAATGTCAGTGATTACAGGCTGCTCTCAGAGTAAAGTAAAGTAGTAGAGCTAGAGTGATTTCCTTTTTCTTTTTCTTTTTGGAGTGATTTCTAAAGAAATCTTAAAAATTCTCTGAGTGCTTACCTATTTTTAAAAAGTGTATAGAAGATTGGCATAATATTAAAAATAATTTTTTAGAAACAAGTTTTACTTCCATAAGAGCTTTGATCAAATACCTCATCATGATGAATAAGGCTAATTACACTTGTGGTTCTTGTGAGCTGCTTTTCAAACTTCATGTGCCAACCTCCAACACTCCAATCTCCTGCCTTTCCCTCCAAGACCTTCAAATCACTGGGAGGTTTTTGGCACCCTGTTTATCATTTACTACCCCATTTTATTAGTTGCCCTGATACTCTTCCTGCCTTCCCTAAATATATTCTGAATGATTAAAGGCAAAGATTCTGCTGTATCTGTCCTTTAAATCTCCCATAATACCTAACATAATTGGCCCTGGAAAACATTTCCCTATCAGACCATATCACCTGTAAGGCAGTACTGCAGTCCAGATCCCAAACAAGAAAGACACCCCTGTGTTGCCGTTCTAGGCGGGAACTGAATGTACAGCTTAGTAAACCTACATGTTTTAAAAGTGTAAAAATTGCTTTTCCACTTTCCATGTATAAATGTAAAACCCTGAGGGTGCCTGGGTGGCTCCGTCAGTTAAGCGTCTGCCTTCAGCTCAAGTCAATCTCAGAGTCCTGGGATCAAGCCCAGAGGTGGGTTCCCTGCTCAACAGGGAGCCTGCTTCTCCCTCTCCCTCTCCCTTTCCCCTCTGACCCCCCTCCCCTGCTTGTGCTCACTCTCTCTCTCCCTATCACTGTCTCTCAAATAAATAAAATTTTGGGGCGCCTGGGTGGCTCAGTGGGTTAAAGCCTCTGCCTTCAGCTAGGGTCGTGTTCCCGTGGTCCTGGGATTGAGCCCCACATCAGGCTCTCTGCTCAGCAGGGAGCTTATTTCCTCCTCTCTGCCTGCCTCTCTGCCTACTTGTGATCTCTATCTGTCAAATAAATAAATAAAATCTTAAAAAAAATAAATGTAAAACTGTGGACTGCCCTCTTTTTCAACATTTGTCCTGTAAAGGTAATTATTGGACAATAAGGTGCAGCCTGATTAATATATATACAAGACAAGCTATGATATACCATATGTGTGTGCATATGTATATATACACAGAGACATATATATATTCAATTTTCGAAGTACGATACACCATTCAAGACTACAAAAGGAGGGGCACCTGGGTGGCTCAGTGGATTAAAGCCTCTGCCTTCAGCTCAGGTCATGATCTCAGGGTCCTGGGATCCAGCCCCACATCAGGCTCCCTTCTCTCTCTGTCTGCCACTCTGCCAACTTGTGATCTCTCTCTGTCAAATAAATAAATAAAATCTTAAAAAAAAAAAAAGATTACAAAAGGTACTGGGGCTTCTAGGTGGCTCAGTCAGTTAAGCATCTGCCTTTGGCTCAGGTCATGATCCTGGGGTCATGAGATTGAGCCCCATGTTGGGTTCCCTACTCAAGGAGAGCCTGCTTCTTCCTCTCCCTCTACCCCCACCTCCCACCACTCCTGCTCTCTCTCTCTCTCTCTAATACATACATACATATATACATATGGTAGAAAGAATGATGCAACAGATATCCCTGTACCCAACTACATCACTTAAGAAGTGAAATTTGGGAGACACCTGGGTGGCCTAGTAGGTTGAAGCCTCTGCCTTCGGCCCGGGTCGTGATCCCAGGGTCCTGGGATCGAGCCCCATATCAGGCTCTCTGCTTAGCAGGGAGCCTGCTTCCTCCTCTCTCTCTCTCTGCCTACTTGTGATCTCTGTCTACCAAATAAATAAATAAATAAATAATCTTTAAAAAGAAAAAAGAAATGAAATTTTGCCAACCCAGCCAAACCCCCTTTCTGTGCACACTAATCACCTCCCCCTTCATTTCCCTGAAGATGTTCATTTTCCTTAACTTGCTGTTTACCACTGCCTTGAAGTTCTTTAGAACTGTAAGACATATGTAGGTATCCATAAACAATATATACTTCTTAAAACTTTATGCCACAATTAATTCATCTATTCTCCTGGTAATAGACATTTAGGATGTCTCCAGTTTATAGTGATGACAATGTCGTGGATATTTTTGTGCATTTCATCTACTTTATATACTGACTCTAGAGCTATACATGTTTTCTATTTTACTAGGTATTGTTAAATTGCTCCGCAAATTGTTTCTCTAGTTTATGTTCTATGAGTGTGTGAGAATGCCCATGACTATCCTCAATACTTGTATTCATCATACTTTTTATTTTTTGCCAAACTCCCGAGTATAAAATAGTTTATCACTGTGATTTTAATTTGCAAGTCTTAATTACTAGTAAACTTGGACATCTTTTCATATGTTTACTAGCCACTTCTGAGATTTTTCCCTATGAATTTATAGTTGTGTACCAAAGAATGTGGTCTTCCCTCAAAAGAGTTCAGGCCTTTGCCCTTAGCTTCTTAGAGATAATCCCTAAACTCTTGGAATGTCACTCCTGATAGGAGTGGACTTGCCTGAGGTCATGCCAGACTAATGATACTGTGATTGAAAAATAGTGGTTTACAAATATTATACTTATGTATTTGTCTTTTCTTGTGGATAATTAACTATACTAGCACCACTTATTAATTAATAATCTATCCTTTCTCCAGTTTTGTACAGCATATGTCAGGTGTCTATATGTGTTTGTTTCTGAGGTTTCTACTCTATTCCATTCCTCTATATACATATGCCCTGCCAATTTCACACCATCTTCATTGCTATGGCTTTATTCTGCATTTTGATTTCTCATAGAACATGTCACCTCTTGCCTCTTGTTCTTCAGGAATGTCTTAGCTTTTGCTCTTTTTTTTTTTTTTAAGATTTTATTTAGTTGACATAGAAAGATCACAAGCAGGCAGAGAGAGAGGGGGGAGGAAGCAGTCCCCCCGCTGAGCAGAGAGCCTGATTCGGGGCTTGATCCCAGGACACCGAGATCATGACCTGAGCTGAAGACATAGGCTTAACCCACTGAGCCACCCCAGGTGTCCCAGCTTTTGCTCTTCTACATAAATTTTAGAATAAGTGTTCAAATTCCATGAAAAACTTGGTAAGGATTGAGTTGGGAATCTGTAGACCAATTTGGGAACAGCTAACATTTTTAGGATAATAATTCTTCTCCATGAAAATGTTATCTCTGCATTCATCAAATCTTTTAAACATTTCTTTAATAACGATATATAATTTTCTTATAAAGGTTTAATATGTTAGATTTATTTGTGGATCCCTTATAAGTTTTATTGTTCTTATAAATGATTTTAAAAATCAGGTTTCCTGTTTACTAAGTAAGGGTTTATAGCAATGCAGACTAATTTTCAATATTGATATTATATCCAGCAACTTATCTTATTAGTTCTAAGAATCTGTCTTTAATTCTTTTTGGTTTTCTATGTAGACAATCATGGCATATGTGTGATAAATGAGAGTTTTAGTTTTTCTTTTCTAAAACTTACACCTTTTGTTTACTTTGTTTTGGTTTTGCATTGACTAGCACTTGTATAATGTCAAAAACTAGGAGTGATGGCACTCTTAATGATATTCCTTTTTTCAAGAAGTAGTTATATTTTCCATTAAATATAATAAATGTTGAAGGGTTTTGACAGACAGATTTGATCAGATTAAGGAAATTTCCTTTAATTCTTAGATTGCTTAAGGTTTTTGGTTGTTGTTTTTTTAAAAAGTATAAACAGATGCTAAATCTTACATGTTTTTTCTGCTTCTTTGAAATAACTATACACATATCTTTCCTTCCTTAAATGTGTTAATGTGGTGAATTATTTTAATTTTTACTGTAAAACCAAATTTATACTTCAGGGATAAACCCTACTTTATTGTGGTAAGTTAAATATTTTATTATTGTTTGATTCTGTTTGCCAATATACAATTTAGGAATTTTTCATTTATTTATGGGAGAGTCCAACCTATAATTTTCCATCCTTATATTATCCTAGTCTGATTGAAGTAAAACAAGGTAAAATTAGCCGCATTGTCTCTTCTTCAAGTTTGGATAAGTTTGGAAGTATCTTTACTTCCTTAAAAATTTGGCTAAACAGTGTAGAGATTCCTTAAAAAATTAAAAATAGAGCTACCCTATGACCCTGCAATTGCACTACTGGGTATTTACCCCAAGGATACTGACGTGGTGAACAGAAGGGCAATCTGTACCCCAATATTCATAGCAGCAATGGCCACAGTCCCCAAACCTTGGAAAGAGCCAAGATGCCCTTCAACAGATGAATGGATAAAGAAAATGTGGTCGAAATATACTATGGAGTATTATACCTCTATCAGAAAGGATGAATATCCAACTCTGGTATCAACATGGACGGGACTGGAGGAGATTATGCTAAGTGAAATAAGTCAAGCAGAGAGAGTCAATTATCATATGGTTTCATTTAACTGTGGCGCATAAGAAATAACATGGAGGACATTGGGTGAAGGAGAGGAGAAATGAATAGGGGGAAATCGGAGGGGGAGATGAAGCATGAGAGACTGTGGACTCTGAGAAACCAACTGAGGGTTTTGGAGGGGACGTGGGTGGGCATTTGGGAAGGCCTGGTGGTGGGTATTAAGGAGGGCACGTATTGCATGGAGCACTGGGTGGGTGCATAAACAATGAATCTTGGAACACTGAAAAAATAAAATTTAAAGAAGTTTGGTTAAAAAATTGGTAGAATTCAAATTCTTATAAAACCTTCTTGATCTGGTGTTTTCTTTGTGGGAAGGAACTACTGATCATCTTCTTCTTCTTTTCTTCTCATAAAGATTTTATTTTTAAGTCATCTCCACAGCCAATGTGGGGCTCAAACTTACAACCCCAAGATCAAGAGTCACTTGTCTACTGAGTCAGCCAGGGTCCCCTGGAAGTGCTGATTTTCAACTGCTGATTTAATTTTTAAATGATTATAAGGCCCTATAGGTATTATAATTTCTAAGACTTTTGAAAAGTTATTTAAATAAAAGTTTTTCTAATTTTCAAATTAGCATAGGGTGTTCAGAATGTTTTTATATTTTATTTCTTTTTTATTTCTAATATTTTATTATATTATACATAATATATAAATATATATTATAAAATATATTATTCTATTTATTTCTACATTTTATTATTTTATTAATTTTTTATTTCTAATATTTGTGCTTTCTTTTTCTTTCACCAGTTTTGCTGCAGTTTTGTCTACTTTATTGCCAAATCTAGCCTGTGGAATCATCCTATTATTTCTTTGTCTTCTATTTAATTAATTGCCCTCTTTTCTTAGCTCCTTTCATTTTTTTCATATGGGTTTAAGTTTGCTGGTTCTTAACATTGAACACTTAGCCCATTAATTTCCAGCCCTTTTTTTCTTTTCTAACATGAGACTTTAAGGGTATAAATTTAGATTAAAATGCCATTCTTGGGGCACCTGGGTGGCTCAGTGGGTTGGGCCTCTGCCTTTGGCTTGGGTCATGATCTTGGTGTCCTGGGATCAAGCCTGGCATCAGGCTTTCTGCTCAGCGGGGAGCCTGCTTCCCTCTCTCTCTCTGCCTGCCTCTCTACCTATTTGTGATCTCTGTCAAATGAATAAATAAAATCTTTAAAAAAATATATAAAGGGACGCCTGGGTGGCTCAGTTGGTTAAGCAGCTGCCTTTGGCTCAGGTCATGATCCCAGCGTCCTGGGATCGAGTCCCACATCAGGCTCCTTGCTTGGCAGGGAGCCTGCTTCTCCCTCTGCCTCTGCCTGCCACTCTGTCTGCCTGTGCTCTCTCTCTCTCTCTAACAAATAAATAAATAAAATCTTTAAAAATAAATAAATAAATAAAACAAAAAATAAAAAAATATATAAAATGCCATTTTTTAAAAGATTTTATTTATTTATTTGACAGACAGAGATTACAAGTAGGCAGAGAGAGAGGAGGAAGCAGGCTCCCCACTGAGCAGAGAGCCCGATGCGGGGCTCGATCCCAGGACCCTGGGATCATGACTTGAGCCGAAGGCACAGGCTTTAACCTACTGAGCCACCCAGATGCCCCTTAAATGCTATTCTTGAAGAATTCCACAAATTATTGTCATTCAGTTCTGACTAATTCTTTACATCCCTGGCATTTTCTCTATCCCATGAATTTTTAGTGCTTTTTTTTTTTAATTAAAAATGTCTATAGATTTTCTTTGGTTTTGGTATTGATTTCTAATATAGTTGCATTGTGACACAAAACATGGTCTGTATAAATGTGAGTTTTCAAAATTGAGCTATACTTCAAGAACAACATATGGTTAATGCTTCATATGTTCTTAGAAAAAGAATAGGTGTTTGACCAATAAGTTTTACATTACATTATATTACATTAGTTCATTAAATCAAGTTTATTATTTGCATTGTTCAACCATTCTTTATTCTTTTTTTAAAGGATTTTATTTATTTTTGTGAGAGCATGTGTATGCATGAGGTGGGGCAGACGGAAAAGCAGACTCCCCCCGAGCAGGGAGCCTGATGCTGGGGACTTGCTCACAGGACCCTGGGATCATGACCTAAGCTGAAGGCAGACACTTAACTAACTGAACCACCCAGGTGCCCTATTTTTTTTTTTTTAAGATTTTATTTATTTATTTGACAGAGATCACAAGTAGGCAGAGAGGCAGGTGGGGGGGGGAGGGGAAGCAGGCTCCCTGCTGAGCAGAGAGCCCGATGTGGGGCTCGATCCCAGGACCCTGGAATCATGACCTGAGCCGAAGGCAGAGGCTTTAACCCACTGAGCCACCCAGGCACCCCTATTCTTTATTTTTATTTTTTTTAATTTTTAATTTTTTTTTTTTTATTTGTTAGAGAGAGAGAGCAAGAACAAAGCACAGGCAGACAGAGATGCAGAGGGAGAAGCAGGCTCCCTGCCGAGCAAGGAGCCCGATGTGGGACTCGATCCCAGGACACTGGGATCATGACCTGAGCCGAAGGCAGCTGCTTAACCAACTGAGCCACCCAGGTGTCCCTAATTTTTAATTTTTTTATAACCATATAATATTAGCCCCAGGGGTACAGGTCTGTGAATCACCAGGTTTACATATTTCACAGCACTCACCATAGCACATACCCTCCCCAATGTCCATAACCCCACCACCCTCTCCCTATACCCCTCGACCCGGCCTCCCTGTTTGTTTTATGACATTAAGAGTCTCTTTTGGTTTGTCTCCCTCCCGATCCCATCTTGTTTCATTTATTCTTTTCCTACACCCAAACCCCCGCCCCCCCACCATTGCATCTCCACTTCCTCATATCAGGGAGATCATATGATAGTTGTCTTTTTCTGATTGACTTATTTTGATAAGCATAATACCCTCTAGTTCCATCCACGTCGTCGCAAATGGCAGGATTTCATTTCTTTTGATGGCTGCATAGTATTCCACCGTGTATATATACCACCTCTTCTTTATCCATTCATCTGTTGATGGACATGTAGGTTCTTTCCATAGTTTGGCTATTGTGGACATTGCTGCTATAAACATTTGGGTGCTCCTTCGGATCACTACGTTTGTATCTTTAGGGTAAATACTCAGTAGTGCAATTGCTGGGTTGTAGGGTAGCTCTATTTTCGACTTTTTGAGGAACCTCCATGCTGTTTTCCAGAGTGGTTGCACCAGCTTGCATTCCCACCAACAGTGTAGGAGGGTTCCCCTTTCTCCGCATCCTCGCCAGCATCTGTCATTTCCTGACTTGTTCATTTTAGCCATTCTGACTGGTGTGAGGTGGTATCTCATTGTGGTTTTGATTTGTATTTCCCTGATGCCCAGGGATGTGGAGCACTTTTTCATGTGTCTGTTGGCCATCTGGATGTCTTCTTTGCAGAAATATCTGTTCATATCCTCTGCCCATTTCTTTTTTTTTTTTTTTTTAAGATTTTATTCACTTATTTGACAGACAGAGATCACAAGTAGGCAGAGAGGCAGAGAGAGAGAGGAGGAAGCAGGCTGTCCGCAGAGCAGAGAGCCCGATGCGGGGCTCGATCCCACAACCCTGGGATCATGACCTGAGCCGTAGGCAGTGGCTTTAACCCGCTGAGCCACCCAGGTGCCCCCCTCTGCCCATTTCTTGATTGGATTATTTGTTCTTTGGGTGTTGAGTTTGCTAAGCTCTTTATAGATTTTGGATACTAGCCCTTTATCTGATATGTCGTTTGCAAATATCTTCTCCCACTCTGTCAGTTGTCTTTTAGTTTTGTTAACTGTTTCCTTTGCTGTGCAAAAGCTTTTGATCTTGATGAAGTCCCAATAGTTCATGTTTGCCCTTGCTTCCCTTGCCTTTGGCATTGTTCTTAGGAAGAAGTTGCTGCGGCTGAGGTCGAAGAGGTTGCTGCCTGTCTTCTCCTCAAGGATTTTGATGGATTCCTTTCTTACATTGAGGTCCTTCATCCATTTTGAGTCTGTTTTCATGTGTGGTATAAGGAAATGGTCTAGTTTCATTTTTCTGCATATGGTTGTCCAATTTTCCCAACGCCATTTGTTGAAAAGGCTGTCTTCTTTCCATTGGACATTCTTTTCTTTTTTGCCGAAGATTAGTTCACCATAGAATTGAGGGTATATTTCTGGCCTATTCTGTTCCATTGATCTATGTGTCTGTTTTTGTGCCAGTACCATACTGTCTTGATGATTACAGCTTTGTAATAGAGCTTGAAGTCTGGAAATGTGATGCCACCAACTTTGGATTTCTTTTTCAGCCTTCCTCTGGCTATTTGAGGTCTTTTCTGGTTCCATATAAATTTTAAGATTATTTTTCCATTTATTTAAAAAATGGATGGTATTTTGATAGGGATTGCATTAAATGTGTTGATTGCTTTAGGTAGCATGGACATTTTCACAGTATTTGTTCTTCCAATCCATGAGCATGGAACGTTTTTCCATTTCTTTGTGTCTTCCCCAATTTCTTTCATGAATCCATTATAGTTTTCTGAGTACAGATTCTTTACCTCCTTGGTTAGGTTTATTCCCTAGGTATCTTATGGTTTTGGGTACAATTGTAAATGGAATCAACTCCTTAATTTCTCTTTCTTCTGTCTTGTTGGTGTAAAGAAATGCAACTGATTTCTGTGCATTGATTTTATATCCTGACACTTTACTGAATTCCTATACGAGTTCTAGCAGATTTGGAGTGGAGTCTTTTGGGTTTTCTACATATAGTATCATATCATCTGCAAAGAGTGATAGTTTGACTTCTTCTTTGCCTACTTGGATGCCTTTAATTTCTTTTTGTTGTCTGATTGCTGAGTCTGGTATCAGCAGATGTTGATCCAACCTTGGAGCCCAGGAATAAATCCCACTTGGTCGTGGTGAATAATCCTTTTAATGTACTGTTGGATCCTATTGGCTAGTATTTTGGTGAGAATTTTCGCATCTGTGTTCATCAGGGATATTGGTCTGTAATTCTCTTTTTTGATGGCATCCTTGTCTGGCTTTGGGATCAAGGTGATGCTTAATGAGTTTGGAAGTTTTCCTTCCATTTCTATTTTTTGGAACAGTTTCAGGAGAATAGGAATTAATTCTTCTTTAAATGTTTGGTAGAATTCCCTTGGGAAGCCGTCTGGCCCTGGGCTCTTATTTGTTTGGAGATTTTTGATGACTGTTTCAATCTCCTTACCAGTTATGTGTCTGTTCAGGTTTTCTATTTCTTCCTGGTTCAGTTGTGGTAGTTTATATTAATTGAAATATTTTTAATTCACTTTAAATAAAATTACCTTTAACCTTCTCTAACATTGCATTTTGTAGTTAATTGACTTGGAATTGTAGACCTCTTCATTTGATTTTTCTCTGTAGTTCACATTTTATTTAAAGATTTTATTTGACACAGAGAGACACAGTGAGAGAGGGGACACAAGCAGGGGGAGCAGGAAAGGGACAAGCAGGCTTCCGGCTGAGCAGGAGCCCCATGCGGGACTCGATCCCAGGACTCCAGGATCATGACCTGAGCTGAAGGCAGATGCTTAACGACTGAGCCACCCAGGCGCCCCATAGTCCACATTTCAAATGGAGAATATTCTGTCTTTTCAGGTACTGAGGCACTTGTTAAGCTCAGGAAAAATTTTATTAAATAGAGGATACTTTTGGGGTGCCTGAGTGGCTCTGTCAGTTAAGTGTCTGACTCTTGGTTCTGGCTCAGGTCTCAATTTCAGGGTTGTGAGATTAAGCCCTGCATGGGGCTCCACACTGGGAATGGAGCTTGCTTTAAAAAAATTATTACTCAACATCAACTGCTCATAGATTTTTTTTCCTTTGGTTATTGTGTATACATGTTTAAAAATCAATAAATTTTGTCAAAACTACAGTAAGATATCACCTCACACCCATTAGAATAGCCATTATAAAAAAAAAAAAGTAATAATAATAGAGGTACCTGGCTGGCTCAGTAGAGCATGCAACTCCTTGATCTCAGGCTGTGAGTTCAAGCCCCATGTTGGATGTAGAGATTACTTAAAATAAACAAATAAACATCTAAAAAAATAGAAACAAGTTGGTGAGAATATAGAAAAATTGGAACCCTTGTACATGGCTGGCAGGACATAAAATGATGCAGCTGCTCTGGGAAACAAACAGTCTGGTGGTTCCTTAAATACGGAATGCTGGTATTATCCAGCAGTTCCACTTCTAGGTATATACACAAAAGAACTGAAAGCAGGGAATCAAACAGATATATGTACACCAAGGCTGACAGTAACATTATTCACAGTAGCCCAAAGGTAGAAATAATCTAAATGTCCATTGAGAGATGAATGGATAAATAAAATATATATATATATATACAATGGAATATAATTTAGCCTTAAAAAGGAATGAAATTCTGGTACATAATACAACACAGATGAACCTTGAAGACTTCATGCTAATGAAATCACACAGATACAAACAGGTAAATATTATATGAGTCCACTTATATGAGGTTCCTAGAGTCAAGTTTATAGAGGCAGAAAGTTAGAACAGTGATTGCCATGAGAGGTATTATTTAATGGGTACAGAGTGTCAGTGAGACATAATGACAAAATTCTGGAGGATAGTGGTGATGATTGTATAATACTATGAATATACTTAATGTCACTGAACTGTACACTTAAAAATGGTTAAAATGGTAAATTTTTGTAATATGTATTTTACCACAATAAAAAAAAGTGTTTTTTTCTAAAGATTTTTTTTTTTAAACTTATTTATTTGACAGATGGAGATCACAAGTAGGCAGAGAGGCAGGCAGAGAGGAGGAAGCAGGCTCCCCACTGAGCAGAGAGCCTGATGCAGGGCTCGATCCCAGGACCCCGGGATCGCGACCCGAGCCGAAGGCAGAGGCTTTAACCCCCTGAGCCACCCAGGTGCCCCAATAAAAAAAAGTTTTTAAAAATGTGTTAAATTTTAACAATTATAGTATCTATTTTGACTGACAGCTTGGACACAATTATATGTATACACAACAAATTAGAATACTCTGCTCTATAGGTTTCTTATTTTAGTATGGACATTATTTTTATACAATAGGTAATCATTCAAATTTATATAATATGGATATAAAACTGGCATCTTGTACCTATTTTCAAAGTTTTCTGCTAACAGAGCCAGGATATGAATAGCTGCCACTCCACTTTTTATATGGGTGCAAGAAAACTTGGAACTGAAAATGAGCAAAATTAATTTAAAAGAACTCTTTTCTAAATTAAAACTAGGGGCGCCTGTCTGGCTCAGTCAGTAGAGCATGTGACTCTTGATCTCAGGGTCATGAGTTCAAGCCCTATGTTGGGCATGGAGGCTACTTAAATAAACTAATATTTCACAGAGTGATATGTAAATGTATCTTCTGCAACTGCACATCTTCAATTATTTTCTGGAACACTTTTTTTAAAGTAACTAATTTCTTCAGGGTAGATGATACTGTTTCTTTAGAAAGTCTATCCCTCAGTTTCACGTGGTCCATGTTATCACTCTGGCCCCACTGGTAGATGGTAATATAAATAAGCATTTTATGCAGATTACTAGCTTATCATCAATCTTCTTGAAAAACAAAAATATTTACTTTTTAAATTAAACATGCACTTTCATTTTATTAAAATTTTTCTTGCCTCTGATTCATTGTAGAAGTCTTATAACACTTCCTCACTGGGCTGAGGTGCAGCTGTAGCTTAGAAGCTCCAGGAAGTCTCAGGTTGCAGGCATAGGTCACAGGCCATACTTTAGGTCGTAGTCTTAGTTTTAACCCTCTACTGCACAACGCCTTTCAGTTGGCCAAGGAACATTCCTGGGATGAGCACAAACTACAGAGCAGCCCACAGCTTCAGGGCATGGTCATCAGGATTGTTTCTACTTCTGCTTTTGGCCCTGGTCATTTCCTCACTTTTTTATTAAAAGTTCAGCTTTAAAAAAAAAGTGTTTCTTCTCTGTGAAATGGGCATGATGACCATGTCAGTTCTATAGAGCTAATGAATGTTAAGCACTTGGAATACTACCTGGCAAATAACCAGCACCATGGAAGTCCTAGAGAGCATTCTTCTAATAGTATTTCTATGTAATTATTGTAGGAAGGTTTTTTAAAATTTTGATTCTCGCACATTATTTGATACAGCACATGTTATATATTTCACAGCACCTAGTAGAAATAATTTTTGTATCAGGGCGCCTGGTTAGCTCAGTTAGGCATCCAACTCTAGATTTCTGCTCAGGTCACGATCTTGGGGTTGTGGGACCGAGTCCCTCATCTGGCTCTGTGCTCAGGGCAGAATCTACTTGTCCCTCTCCCTCTGCTCCTCTCCCCTGCCAAAAGCAAATACATAAATAAATAAAATAAAATCTTAACCAAAAAAAAAGATTTTTTGCATTAAATATGTTTAGATTGGTAATTTACCACTGCACTGTGTTTGTGTAACTGTATCTCCCTGAAGCTACATAAAGAACATTTATGGATCTTAGGAAAATGTGCTATACATTTGTAAATATAAAAAGTTTTGTGTAAGCTATGATTCAGCAGTTTTAAGCCTAAAATCAGAAATGGATCGGGGTCATCAGTCCTTCCTTACTATAAAAAAATAGCACAAAATTGCTTAATTTTGAATTTCATGAGAGATTTCATTTTTTTTTTTAAGATTATTTATTTATTTATTTGACAGAGAGAGAGGGAGAGAGAGCAAGCAAGCACAGGCAGAGGCAGAGGGAGAAGCAGGCTCCCTGCCGAGCAAGGAGCCCAATGCGGGACTCGATCCCAGGACGCTGGGATCATGACCTGAGCCGAAGGCAGCCGCTTAACCAACTGAGCCACCCAGGCGTCCCGAGATTTCATTTTTATTGATTAAAAACATGACTGTTTACAAACATACATTAAAATATTCGGATACTTGAAATATATTTGTGTATGACCTCATATGCTTGATATAAAAGCTTCTAAGTTCAAAGCAGTACATACTTGCTAATAATTACCAAGATTTTGATCTTACTGTACTTTTCAAAAGAATTTCTTCCCAACTAAACCTATAAAAGATGACAATACACTAAATAAAAGCAATCTGGCAGCCAAACCAGTGTACATTTAAGCTATAAAGTTTTTTTAGTTTAAACAATTCTTAGAATTCTTTCAAAAAGCATAGTGAAGCATATCTTAAATACGTAAGACATTTCTTTCTCCTTTTACTCCTCCCCACAAAAATCCTAGTGAAATGGGTAATGGGTGTGCAAGGTGCTCTGAACACAGCCTATGCAGAAGTCTTGGTCTGCCATATTTCCTTTGAGTAAAGCAATAAGGATAGAAACGTGTGGACAGTGGCCTATATAAATGCAACTTTGTGGAACTTGTCATGTAGGAATATATTCTTCATATAATTGTTAAATAACTTTTCCTGCCCAAAAAAATGAATCATGCTCATTATAGAATAGTTCAGAGATAAAAGTATGGAAAAGAAAATAAAGACACCTGTAATCCTACCACATAGAGGTACCTCCTGGCAATATTCTGGTGTGTTTCTCTTTTTTCCTAAGCATACAAAAATATAAACATACAAAAATTATTATATTCACAGACCTGTACCCCTGGGGCTAATAATACATTATATGTTAATTTAAAAGAGAAAAAAATGATTATATTATTTATAGAATTTGATATCCTGCTTTTTTCACTGGATAAAATGGTGGTGAGTTGCTTACCTTTCCACTTATATGTTCTTCAAAAGAGTTTATTTCAATGGCCAACAGAAACTTTCATTTAGTGGATATACCACAATGTAAAATAAAGAATGGTATTTCCAATTTTATAGCTTTTAAAGTTTTATATAAACAAACTTTAATTTTACATAAAATTTTAAAAGCTACAGAATTATAAATATATATCACATTTTTTGACAACTGATGCCTCCCAGCACAAAGTAACTGGTACACGGTCTCTTCGTGTTTTCATAACTCCTCAAAGGCTGGGAAATGCCAACAAGCTAGACACTGCACAAGGATACCCTACTCTGAACATTTCAGGTCATATTCCAAGGGTCCATTTGAAAGCGACAACAGTCTATACCATCACACATGGATAACTGAAGGCCTGCTTGTAAAGTCCACATGCCGAACTCCTACAAGCTGTAAAACAGAGTTGATGGGTTTGTGATCCAACCTATTTTTATCATGGTGTATAAAATGGATGTTGTTACCTAGGAGAGAATAAAAGGCAATGGTTGGCATTCATTAGATTATTAGTATTATTCATTAGGTTTATTGCTTATTAGAACCAGGAATCTTTTCAACTTTTAATTAGTTTAAAGGGAAAAATTAATTGCCTGGAGTTCATAATATTCTCTATATAATGCCCTAATAATTTTTAATAAAGATAATAAAGTATGACAAGGATTATGGTTAAATAAAAGTGATACTTAACGTTTTATGAGATCCAAGGGGAAAGATTCTTAAATTATAACCTCTGTTAGGTTTTATTAGATGTAATTAAATAAAATGTCCTGTCAAACAGACAGGCAGAATATGGAACTAGCATAAATATCAAAGCTGGAAAATCACATCTGTTTCTTAAACATAATAATGGAATAAATCACTTGCTTCAAAAAAAAAAATTCACTGCCAAACACTGATTTAATAGCCTATCTGCATTATAACCATAGACCAAAAGAGGCTGAAAAATCAGGGCATTGAGACAGTCAGTTACAATACACTTGGACATTCACAATCCTTTTATCTGCTCAAATTAAAAGGTCATAATTTATAGGTCTAGGGTCTTTTTTACTTTGATTCAAGACCAGAATTTTAACTTAAAACACAAGATTAAATATTATAAGAGGCATGTTTGTGGGTGCTCAGTGGCTCAGTCAGTTAAGCATCTGCCTTTGGCTCAAGTCATGATCCCAGGGTCCTGGGGGATTGAGCCCCACATCTGGCTCCCTGCTCTGCAGGGAGCCTGCTTCTCCCTCTGCCTGCCACTCACCCTGCTTGTGCTCTCTCTCTGTCAAATAAATAAATAAAATCTTAATTTTAAAAAAAGAGGCATGTTTTCTGCATTGTACTTATATGCTGTCTATAGTAATCACTGTAGGTTTAATATCATAAATTGGCTTATTATCAAATAAGGCAAAATGAAATACATGTTTAACCATGAAAGGTTTCTATAAATAAGTACACCCAGCTCTCTCCTTAGAGAAGCTACATTTCCTCCAGCAGGTAGTATAAAATATTCTCCTTATTGAGTATGTTCTCAACTTGGCACACAAATGATGCTGTGTGCTTGTACTCTTACACACCTGAACATGTAGTCAAATGATGCTGAGACGTGGAGATTAGGGACTCAAAGCCAGTCTGAAGATGGAAACAAGCCATCCAAAAATATGGTTCAAGGTCATTCAGGGCTAATCTAGAGGACTCATTCTCATAAAACAGGGCTTGTCTCTTTTTTTCTAGTTTAACTGGTGTAAATTCACAAGAGAGGGAAAGAGATTAAATTACAGGTTTTAGCTAGCTAAAGTGCTCCAGCTGCAGAAAGCCAAAAAGCCACAATGCTTGGTCAAAAGCCTCCTTCTAAAGACTTCAAGACATGTGGAGTTCATTAAAGTAAATGTTAATTTTATAACTCTTAGAAGCTATGCTCGCTTATGCGGACAATTTTAAAGAGGAAGATGAACCAAGAAAATCAATTTACAACTTAATGATTTACACTGTTATATGTGAGGGCCTGTCCCTGACTGTAACACTTGACCATAGTAGAGATCCAACACTCAATCATTTAGCAGTGTGGAACCAAAGAAATTTCAGGTGGTCCAAACTGATCAATAAAGCTATTAAAAAAACTACGTTGCTTATAATAATTGTTACTGAATGAGCTGTCCCTGTGGCTGACTTGCTTTCTGACACTGAGTAAGTCTTCTAGCCTTGTTAGATATAAGTAACTGGACTGATTCTTCTGTTGAGGAAAAAAAAAAAAAAGGAAATAAAAGGGGTGATGGTTTGTTCTATGTAGAAATGTTCACTTCTGTGAACTTTAAAAAAAAAAAGATTTATTTTAGAGAGCATGTGAGTGTGTGGGGGGTGGGGTGGGAAGGGAAAGATAGAAAGAAGATCTCGAGCAAACTCCCTGCTGAGTGCAGCCCACACAGGGCTCAGTCCCAGGACCCTGAGATCATGACCTGCGCTGAAATCAAGTATCTGGCGTACAAGCGGCTGATCCCACGTAGGCACCCCTCTTCCATGAACTTTTTACAAAAGAGTTTTATTGACACATACACTCCACCCAACCACCACTGACTTTCCCATCCCAAATACCTGAAAAGCACTCAGGCACAGAGTAATGGGCACATTATATCCAGTAAACAGGCACCAAAATACACAGAAGCATTTGCAAACAAAGGTGACCCCCTAGAAGCACAGAATTGTGACTGTTACAACGCCAAATCGCCATTTTTACATGGAATCTGTTTCATGAAGAAACTGTGGCCTCCTAACTTCTAAAAGGCACAAAAAGTGTGCCACTGGACCCGGGCTTTGATGCTTACCTGGACCTAAGATGAGGGTTCCACCTTGCTGAGCAGGGTCTCCTTGAAAATCAAAAAGAGGGCCAGTCACTGCCCTCCACAAACTCCGAATGCTTCCTGAGAGTATATTCGATTTTATGTGGGGGCTGTTTCCTGAAATATTGAGAACTGTCTTTAGATATTATCATTTTATATTCAATTAGATATCAGAAGATAATGTAGTGCTTCTATAAAACATTCTTTTTTTTTGCTCTTACAATAACACAGACCACATTCCCTATACTGTACCTATCATCTCCATGACCTAATCATTCCATAACTGGAAGACTGTACCTCCCATTCCCCTTTACCCATTTTTGCCCATTCTCCTTGAAATAGTTTCTTTCTGGTGTTATCTTGTGTTAACTTGTCTTCTTTTCTCCCTTCAAAGAAAGGTTTCTCAGCCTTTCACAACTGACATTTTGGACCACATAAGTTTTCAGCCAGTGCACTGCAGGGTGGTGAGCAGCATCACCATCCTGCATACCCACCAGACGCCATAGTAGCTTCACCAAGTTGTCACAAACCAAAAGGCCTCCAGATAACACCAAATGTACCCTGTTTGAGAACCACTACTTTAAAGTGATGATATACCCCAATCATCTGCCACAGAAAAATGTCTGCTATAGACTTCTCAAACTGATAGTGCTTTCCCCACCTTTTTTTTTTTTCTAAAAGATCTTATTTATTTATTTATTCATGAGAGAAAGAGAGAGAGAGAGAGAGAGAGAGAGTTAGAGGCTGAGGGAGAAGCAGTCTCCCAGCGGAGCAAGAAGCCCAACGTGGGACTTAATCCCAGGACTCTGGGATCATGACCCTAGCTGAAGGCAGAAGCCCAACTGACTGAGCCACCCAGGTGCCCCACCTTTTTCTTTTTTTTTTTTAAAGATTTTTAAGCCCTCTCCATAACCAACACAGGGCTAGAACTCACAACCCCAAGGTCAAAGTCACATGCTGTACTGACTGAGTTAGCCAGGTGCCCTTAATGCTTTCCCTTTTAATACCTCATTTATCCTGTTTAATCTCTCACCTACTAATAGGTACCTATTAGTTTCAACTATTTCAAGAGCCACTGTAGCACAGACTAATATATGCTCATCAAAACCCATTTCCTCTTTCTGGGCCCACAGCTAGCCTACATTTCCAGTCTTCCCGGCAGTTTGTTATGGCCATGTGGCTATGTTCTAACACATGAGTAAAACGATACAAGCCACTTCCAGGCCTGCTCCTTACGACCCCCATGTTATGACAGAGCCACAAGATGAAAGGGGCCTGGTCCTTCCCCCCTGTGTCCCTGCTTGGACTGCTACTCGGAGGAAAGGCATCTGAATAGATACACCCATCTTGAACAGAAAAAGAACTCACCTCTACCGTGCCGTGCCACTGAGACTTTGGGAGTTGTCTGTGACAAGGGCTACTCCAGCTGCCTGTCCATCTTCCTCGGCTGTCAGTTTTTCCATCTTCTTTCCCACAGTGACTAATACTTCACTACTGCTCCCTCTGAGCAAAGGGATCCACTCTCTTTACCCTTCTTGTAACTTATCTTTCTCCTATCCCTGCCTTTTATGTCTTGCTTTTGGCTTTTTGTTTTGATGGTTATGCTGCCTTTAACCTGCCTGAATCCTTAGTATTTCCAGATACCTACCATTTCCCTTCCTCTCTCCTATTTTTTTCATGTTTCTATCATGATGGACATTTATCTGACCAAGAAACAAATATAGGCCTATTATCTTAGAGACATGAGTAAAAAACTAAATTTTACTGTTTTCTAGGATTCTTTGTCTAAAATAAATATTCAGAAAGCCAAACTATCTCTTCATATCCAAAGAAGAGGTCATTTAATATTTCTAAAATTTTAGAAATTCAATTGGAGATTCCATGACCTAGAATTTAACAATCTTTGCTTCAAACACAATCTAATTTTGCAGATTTAAATTTAGTTCTTATGTGTATAAATCCTGTTTTTCAGTCTTCTACAAACACATTACTCCCTGGTATTTAAGGGATTTATTTTCTTATTCTTTGTTTTTATAAAATGTCCACTAATTTAAAATTATTATTATATTTTTTAGAGTCTTAATCTTAAAATGGGACTATTCTGAGACTGATTCTGAGATTTCTGCTCTTTCAGAGCGGAACTTTTATTATTTATTTATTTTTTTTTAAAGTTTTTTTTCTTATTTATTTGACAGAGAGATCACAAGTAGGCAGAGAGGCAGGCAGAGGGAGAGGGAGAAGCAGGCTCCCCGCTGAGCAGAGAGCCCGATGTGGGGCTCGATCCCAGGACCCTGGGATCATGACCTGAGCCGAAGGCAGAGGCTTTAACCCACTGAGCCAGGCGCCCCTAAAATCATCTTTTAAAAGTTTATCTCTGGGGCACCTGGGTGGCTCAGTGGGTTAAGCCTCTGCCTTCGGCTCAGGTCATGATCCCAGGGTCCTGGGATCGAGCCCCACATCGGGCTCTCTGCTCAGCGGGGAGCCTGCTTCTCCCTCTCCCTCTGCCTGCCTCTCTGCCTACTTGTGATCTCTCTGTCAAATAAATAAATAAAATTAAAAAAAAAAAAGATGATTTTACGAGAGAATAATATTTTCTGGTTGGAAATACAACACTTGAACACAGATCACAGGAGTTTAAAAGATTTGACTATACCGTCTCTAAAAATATAAGCATATATTTTGTTTAGAATTCAACTGTTTTCTTTGCAATTCTGTATTTTTATTGAACCGATGAACTGTGAAGTGTTAGCTAAGGTGAAACTCGCAGTTTAGATCTAAAGTGCTAAATGATAAACAACTTGCGCATGCTGAGACTGTTACAACACAGAAGCAGTCTACTATTAAGTAAGGTTCACAAAGTATACATTGCAATTTCCTATACTAGGAAGAAAAAGGAAAGAGCACACTCTGTGTGTTTATGCTAGCTCATTAGTTTTAATAAAGTTTAGGCTGCTTTCCTTAAAAACATCAGTAAAGGGATCATGTCAACTCTATGTCATAAATAGCTCCTGACCTATCCCCTCCTCTCCATCTCCGCTGACATTTCTTTCTAGCCAATTATTACAACCAACTACAGCCGTATTATCAGCTCTGGTTTGGTGAGTTCCAATTACTCATCTACACTGGACACAGGATTATCATTTCGCCACTTCAAATGCTTGTATGACATCCCCACTCCTCCAGAACAAATACAAATTCCTTGGCATGTCACCCCAGGCTCGGCCGGAACTAGCCACAACTTGTTAAAAATACAAAGGCCAGGGGCGCCTGAGTGGCTCAGTGGTTAGGCCTCTGCCTTCGGCTCGGGTCATGGTCTCAGGGTCCTGGGATCGAGCCCTGCGTCGGGCTCTCTGCTCAGCGAGGAGCCTGCTTCTCCATCTCTCTCTGCCTGCCTCTCTGCCTGCTTGTGATCTCTGTCAAGTAAATAAATAAAAAATCTTAAAAAAAAAATACAAAGGCCACTTTTCTAACTTCCATACCTTGGGGTAAGCATGGCAATATCTTTTAAAACCCTGTTCATTACACACACATGTACTCTCAATCTTTATGAAAATGATTTTTATTTCCACAAAAATAGAAGCATGCCTAAAACACTGTTCTACAACTTGCTTTTTTCACGCATTTAGTACTTCACAAATAGACTCCTATGTCATTACACCCAGGAAATAAATCTTTGGGAGCTTGGTGTATTCTGGCCCACTTACCAGAATCATAAAAAGCAACCTGATTTATGAATTTACATTTGTTTCCCTATGCATATATACAGAAGTGTGCAAATGTACCAGCAGCGTTTTCTGATGAGACGTGTCTTACCCGAGGAGGCAATTTCTTCACCTCTTTTCATTCCCAATTTTTTATAAATTTCTCTCTCAGGATCAACATAGATTTCATGAGAATACCCAGTCAGTTTGCAGAAAGGCTAAAAAAAAAAGGTATTTGGAATTTGTTTAAGTAAAAATGAGAGAAAAGTAATGATAACCTACCTTTATTTTAGCAAATTTAACCTACACTTAGTGGTTCAAATAAAATAATTTTTATGTCTGAAACAGATTTGTTTGTTTCTCAATTTCTGATATATTTACCTCGATATGATGATAGGATGACTGTCCAATCACTATTAGAGTGACATCTGCTTCCTTCAGGAGAGGAAAGGGACAAGTATATATTACCAGAAATTATATATGTTTTATAAAACCTCCCCCTGTCCAACTCTTTTGTTCCATTCTAATGCCACCTACAGGCTTATAGAAGAATGGAATAAACAGCAAAATTGTATGAGTCAAAGCAAAGCAATGTATGCTAAAATGTTCAATTAATTCAATCTCTTACTAAGAACTTCAAAATAATATCCTCAATAATTCTCAAAAAAATCTATGCTTCCTCCAAAGGCGTCCACTAAACAAGAATAAAAATTATTGAAGTAGGGCTAATCAGACAGTTTTATTTTTTCACATCCCTATTCATAACACCTGATGACAACAGATCTTAGTTTTACAAAGGTTGTCCAATTCCTTCACTGAAAAGCTCACCTGGGGACAGATGTCTAGTGCCTGATGAAGAACATACGTACGTGGTTGTCACAGGAACGTGGAAGGCACATCCTACCTAACAAATACAAATTTCAACGCTTAAGCTGTATTTGTATTTTCCTATAGTGAACTATTTGGAGTGTTCTTACTTAAAAAACAAAGGAAATAAAATAATTTCTAGCGTTTGTGCTTCTGGTCATGATCAACGTTTGCCAATAGGTTATTAACAACGAAATTATTACAGTTAGTATATTTATAAGCAGGCAGTAGCGAATAAAGCAGGACAGAAACAGATCTCTAACGTCTCTCTCTTTTTTTCAAAGTGTTGGAGAGATGTTTGGGAAGGTGATAATCTGGGCTTGCAAGGGGGTCTGTTCTGGAGAGGTGCTGTCCTCTGCACGTCACCCCACCCAGCTTCTTAGAAATGACAGGTGACTTTGACAAGGTCGCCCTGAAGCAGGGTACCCTGCCGCTCAGTCTCAGGAAACTTACTTGTAAAAAACTCTTGGGGACTTTGGCCAGATCTTCTACGTATTCCTTGCAAATGTAACACAGGAAATGCTGAAATCCCAAACGGTAAAAAGGACAAGTTAGCAACTAATACCCTTCGGATTCAGAAAAGACCAAGTGTTTCGTTACGTGACGCTACTTAACGCTACTCACAGCGGGTAGAAAGGGGCGCGAAGGGCGCCCGAGAGGCGTTAATATTGGGCCGCACCCACTCCTTTAGGCCTCCTCGATTGCTGGGAAAAGGGACCTGGCTTGGCGGGCTGGTTTTCCATTCCAATAAAGGAAGCGAGAGGAGCAGTTCGCATTCCGGAAGCCTCCAGTGGACGGCAACGGGAAGGGCCAGGGCCAGCGGGACCGCGCTCTCGCGCCTTGAACCTCTCCAAGGACCCGATGTCCCCCCAGCCGAAGCTATAGAAGCAACCTCCATCCCAGCCTGCCCGCCCGGTCCCTACTCCGGGCCGCCCCGTTGCCTGCGCTCACCCTCACGAAGACTACGACAGCCCGACGCTCCCGAAACAGCGCGCGGAAAGGCACCTGCCTCCCGGCGGCGTCCAGCACAGGCAGCTCGGCCACCGCTGCGGCCAGGGTCTGCCCGCGCTCAGGGCCGCTCGGGACTGCGGCGGGGGCGGCGCGACCGCTGACCTGCCGCGTGACTGGGGCGAGGGCGCGGTCGGCCTCTGCGCCCTGCATCTGCCCGCCCGGGTCTGCGCCCACCGGGCCCAAAGCGGACCGCACAGGTTAGACTAGAAGGGTCGCGGCCGAGCTGGGCACAGGGCGGGGCAATCCGGGAGCGCACTGGGCGCAGGGCGGGGCGGAGCGGGGGGCGGGGCGGGGCGGGACGCGGGGGGCGGAGCTACGCGGGGTCCCTAGGGGCCCGGACGAGCGTCGACGCGGCGGGGCGGGGCGCAACCCGGGAAGGGCGGAGCAGAATGCGGGGTGGGGCGGGGCGCCTCCTGGGAGGGGCGGGGCGGAGCGCCGGGAGGAGCTCAGGGGACGTTGCCTCGCTGGATTTGGGGCCGCTGGAGCGGGCGGTCGTGGGTGCTGGCGCTCGGGGCAGTGCGGGGACACGTCCAGCTGCGCAGAGGTTGGGTGTGCTCAGAACAACCAAATCAGTGAGCCAACAGATTTGTTGTATTTTCTTCTATTCCGTTTTTAACCCATCCCCTCCTTAGGTCTGGTGTTTTGTTTTTGTTTTGTTTGAGGTAACGTTGATGTACATCTTAGGTGTGGAATTAACTTTTATTTACTTATTTGTTTATTTTTAAGACTTTTTGCTCTGGGTGGCACGTTCCGCTAAGCACGTTGGATTCTTGGTCTTCCCGGAGGTCCTGGTCTCTGGGTGGTGAGCTTGAGCCCCTTCCTCAGCAGTCTCTGAGCACAGCCTCCTTAGGAGTTTCGCTCCCTCACCCTCCTCCTCTCCCACTGGCCAAGTGAGCGTTCTCTGTCTCTCAAATAAGTAAATAAAAGTTTAATTTTAAAAAGGCTTTTGGGGGGACAGACAGCAGGGTGGCTTAGTCCTTAAGCGACTGTCTTTGGCTCAGATCATGATCTCAGGGTCCGGGGATCCACACCCTAGTAGAAGACTTTTTTGACTTTTTTTTTTTTTAAGCAGTCTCCACCCCCAGCACCATGCAGGGCTTGAACTCACCAACCCCAGGCCTGAGCTGAAATAGGAGTCAGAAGCTTAATTGAGCCACGAGGCGCTCCAAGTTAAATTTTATTTTTAAAATAAATCTTTAATTTTTAATTTAAAAATTTCTAACATTTTATCATGGACATTTTACATTTTTTTAATTTAAAAAATTTCTCTCCTTCTGAATTGGGAAATGATCAAAACATAAATCATTACATAATTTGATGTGCAATTACTAAACGTAAAAAGCAAAATTATCTTTGACACATTTCTTAAGGATATGAGTGGGCTTTTCCTCCCAATTCTTATATCTGTGAATAAATATCACTCATTTTGCCAATAGAATTCTGCTTAGTATGAACGATGCCACTGTAAGATTTAAAATACATGTCTCTTGACTTATGTTTATGCATTGCTGTTGAGTATATGCCCAAGAGAATAATGAATGGGTCACTGGATGTGCACTTTTTTACCTTGATTAAGCAAGGAGTTTTTATTTTTCATTTTTTACTTTTAATTCCAGTAGTTAGATTAGTTTCAGGTGTACATATCATGGACATTTTAAAACATGCCCCCAAATAGAAGGAATTGTACAGTAAACACTCCGGTATTGACCATTTAGTTTCTATTCATAATTTTTACTCTGTCATTTTTTGATGCATTTCTCCACAGTTGTGTGAGTTTTTCCTGATTCTCCACCTCTGTTATTCACATCCCACGAAAATAGGGGACATTTTCATCACTGGAGAAAACTCCTTTAGTTCCACTCTGTGTGTGTTTGAGAGAGAGAGAGACAGTGATTTAAATTTTTTTTTAAGATTTTATTTATTTATTTGACAGACAGAGATCACAAGTAGGCAGAGAGGCAGGCAGAGAGAGAGAGGGGGAAAGCAGGCTCCCCGCTGAGCAGAGAGCCCGATGCTGGGGTTTTGGGGGCTCCATCCCAGGACAGAGGCAGAGGCTTTAACCCACTGAGCCACCCAGGTGCCCCAGATTTAAATATTTTTGTATTAAGCCTTAGAACAAGGTAGGAATGCAGCAGTTTGTCAAGTATCACAGACAACAAGAAGCTAAGATGCATAATTTCAACCTCTTTGGGCAAGACAATGAAGTTTTTTATTATTAATTTTTGTATTTGAGTGTTGTATTGGCATACAATATTACATTTGTTTCAGGTACACAACATAGTGATTCAACACATTTAAACATGCTGTGTTCACCACAAGCGTAGCTACCATCTGTCACCATACAACACTATTATAATATCATTGACTGTATTCCTTATGCTGTGCCTTTTATTTCTGTGGCTTATTCATTTCATAGCTGGAGACCTGTATCTCCTACTCCCCTTCACCCATTTAGTTCATCTATTCCCTACCCTCTCTGGAAACCATGAGTTTGTTCTCTGTGTTTACAGGTCTGGTTCCGCTTTTTTATTTGCCTAATTGTTTTATTTTTTTAGATTCCACATATGAATAAAATCATATGGTATTTGTCTTAGTCTGACTTGTTTCTTTTAGCATAATACTCTTTATGTGTGTTGTCATAAATGGCATGATATCCTTTTTTATGGCTGCATAATATTTTGTGTGTGTGTGTGTGTGTGTGTGTGTGTGTGTGTGTGTGTGTATGTACCTCATCTTTCCTCATCCATTTGCCTATTGATGAACTCTTAGGCTGCTTCCAACTTCAGTTCCACTTCTATTTTTTTTTTAAGATTTATTTATTTATATTAGAAAGGTGGGAGGGGCAGAGGGAGAGAGAGAATCTCAAGCAGACTCTCTGCTGAGCATGGACCACCCCGTGCCCCAATGCGGGGCTCAATCTCATAAACCTGAGATCATGACCTGTGCTGAAGTCAAGAGTTGGATGCTTAACAGTTCCATTTTTCAAGAGTCAGTATAATAATATTTTAGGGGCACCTGGGTGGCTCAGGTGACCCTATGACTTTTGATCTCAGCTCAGGTCTTGATTGCAGGGTCATGAGGCCAAGCCCCACGTCAGTCTCCATGCTGGGTATGGAGCCTACTTAAAATATATAAATAAACCTACTTTAGAAATGTACTAGAGTGTTTCAAGAGTCTCTGCCCCCCAAATTAAAAAAAAATATTTTATTTATTTATTTCAGAGAGAGACCAAGAGAGTGCATGAGCAGGGTAGAGGGGGCAGGGGGTGAAGAGAGAAGCAGACTTTCCACTGAGCATGGAGCCTGATGCCGCCCAATCCCAGGACTCTGGGATCATGACCTGAGTGGAAGGCAGATGCTTAACCAACTGAGCCTCCCAGGCGCCCCTCCCCCATATGTTTTTTTTTTTTTTTAAGATTTTATTTATTTATTTGACAGAGATCACAAGTAGGCAGAGAGGCAGGCAGAGAGAGAGGGGGAAGCAGGCTCCCTGCTGAGCAGAGAGCCAGATGCAGGGCTTGATCCCAGGACCCTGAGACCATGACCTGAGCCAAAGGCAGATGCTTACCCCACTGAGGCACCCAGGCACCCCTCCCCCAGATATTTTTTAACAAAGCTATTTGCCAGACTCCTTAAGAGAGATAAATTAACTGTGTGTGTCAAAGGTGGCCTGGGAGGGACAATGGAGTTTTGTAGAAGTCTCTACCAGTGTGAAAATGGGTAAAGGACCCCTCATTTAAAATGAAGTCCAGAAGCCCGAAAGGGAAAGCTTTCCTGTTGGTACCATTCCTTGAAGCCCGTATAACCCACAGGAAGAAGGAAGATAATAATTATCTTGACAGGAGAGGACACTTTTCACAGAGGAGTTTGTCTCCAGCTTTTAAGGCAAAGGAAGATCCCTCTCTGCCCTTCCAATGTGCTAACCACGGCTTGCAGCCAATGACAAACCCCAAACTCTTCTCCCGTAAACCTTTGTTCAAAACAAACCTCCCCAGGTTTCCCTAAAACCTAATAAAAGTTGAACTTCCCTTTGTTTCTTTAGACTTGCCTATGGTTTGCGATAATTTGTCCCCAATTGCAATTCCTCTGCCATTGCCAAGTAAACTCATTTTGCTGGTAAAATAACTGCTGGTTTTATTTTTGAGGTTGATGCCAGGTAGTCTTTTAGGCATGCTTCTGGTTCTATCTTAATTTCTCCTAAGGGAGACTGCAGGCAGGCATAGGGGAAATCAGGAATTTCTGCAGCCTCTAGGAGATCTAGCTGGCCCTGGACTTGGAGGTTAATCCTGTACTGGGGTTTTTCATGGGTGGTGACCAGGGGTCCAGAACTCCTAGGGCAGGGCCCTGGAACAGTCTTCATCTTTATAAGTTCACCGGCCTTTGTATCTGGATTTGCAGTTCAAAAAATATGATCCTCTATTGCATTTGTCTAGTTGAAGCCCTTTAGAGTCACCCACATCGAGGGCAGAGTGCTGGGGAAGTAAGTACATGTGACTCACGTCTGCCACGAAATGCACAAGGAGGTATATATATTATTGGACACATGTCTAAGTGCTCTCCATTTGAGAAGCCCTGTAGTGGGTTCAGACATTTGAAAGTAGAGATGTGTTTCTAAATCAAGATATGGGTGTTGGGGTACCACAGTGCCCTTATGGGATAGCTACAGCAGGATATTTTAAATATTTGAGGGAACAGGTCATCTGTCTGACATCTTATCGGTGAGCAGAGATAATTCAAGATTTGACATTTCTTTCTCCTACATATCATTGCCAAGCTGGGTTTTCAACAGTTGTGATAAAAAGCTAGAACCACACAAAAATCACTGTGGGACAGGAAATGAGGAGTGCTGTCCAACCTGATTTCAAGGCTTGAGAAGTTGTGTCGTGCCCAGCAGGCACACACGTCCTAGAGTGAAATAAAAACATGACATTTTCTTTTAATTTATAGATATATCTTCAGAAAACTATGATGTTGTTCAGATATAAATACTCATGGACCTAACTTTTAAACAAAGGGAACAGATAGGAATTTCTTTGGGCCTAAGGGTGTTGTGAAAAGAGAATGTTAGGGAAGCTCTAAGTGAGCTAGTACACTTCTTCCCTTGTGCAGCCTGCCCTGTGCTGTCTACCCAGACTGGTAGGAGGCCTGCCACATGCTGGGCCTCTGTGAAGAGTGTCTGATTGGGGAATGCATGAACAAGGAATGGTGGTGCTGGGACAGTGCTCACCAGCCAGCCTGGATCCTGTATGAATGGGAGCAGGGCAGTGGGAGTGCTTCAGGGGACAGCAGCAGCCCACTGGCTGAAAAAGGCAGGACAGAGCTCAGAAAACAGGTCCACCTGCAGGCTGGCTAGTCCACAGAAACCCGTCGACCTAACACCCAGCCAGTTCTATTCCCATTCAGATTATTCCAGAGACGAGCCTCACTCGACTATAGATGATCAGATTTCCTTGGCTTTGCTTCTAACCACTGACTCTGACTACAGTTTTCCCAGTGGTCTCCCAACAGCTAGTCAAAACTCTCCAGAACTGTGTGGTTGAACCCAGGGTCTGTTAATAATTAATTAGCTACTATTTTAGCCCAGCTGGAGAGCACTGTCCTGCTACCTTCTGGTTCTTTGGTACCCTGCACACTTTATTTTTAAGCATTTGTTACAATTATGATTAAATAATTATTTGTCTCGTCCATTTTTTTAAAGATTTTATTTATTTATTTGTCAGAGAGAGAGAGAGCACGAGTGCCCAAGTAGGGGGAGTGGTAGGCAGAGGGAGAAGCAGGCTCCCCGCTGAGCAAGGAGTCCCATGTGTGACTTGATCCTAGGAGACTGGGATCATGACCTGAGCCAAAGCAGATGCTTAACTGCATAAGCCACCCAGGCACCCCTCTTGTCCATTGCTTTCCTTTTTTAAAAAAAATTTTATTTATTTATTTGACGAAGAGAGAGAGAGACAAAGATCACAAATAGGCAGAGAGGCAGGCAGAGAGATGGGGAAGCAGGCTCCCTGCTGAGCAGAGAGCCCCATATGGGCCTCCATCCCAGGACCCTGAGATCATGACCTGAGGGGAAGGCAGAGGCTTAACCCACTGAGCCACCCAGGTGCCCTCTTGTCCATTTTTTACGAAGACTATTAACTACCTGAAAACAAAGTCCATGTCTACCCTGTTCTGTGTATCTCCAAAATCTATCGCAGAGCCTGATACATAGAAAGTACCCAATAAATATTCATGAATGGGTGAACTTCTTTTTGCTTGTCCTTAAGCTTTCCCCTTGTGCTTAACTTCTCCCTCTACCTATTCTCCCCCATCCCCAGCCTCTCTTTTCCCTTTTCCCCAAACATAGCTGGCTGAGTTCTGTAACTGCACCTCGGTCTGAAAATAGTGCATTACTCTGCTGCTGTCACTAATGCACCTTGGTTTACAGGAACAAGGAATGTAGCTCCCAAGAGATTTATTCATCAAGAAGTAACTTAGGCAGGGGCGCCTGGCTGGCTCAGTTGGAGGAGCCTGCAACTCTTGATTTTGGGTTCGTTGGTTTGAGCCCTATGTTGGGTGTAGAAATTACCAAAACAACAACAGCACACACACACAAAAACTTTTAAAAAGAAAAAAGAGGGACGCCTGGGTGTCTCAGCCAGTTAAGCATCTTCCTTTGGCTCAAGTCATGATCCTAGCGCCCTGGAATCGCATCCCACATCAGGCTCCTTGGTCAGCAGGGAGCCTGCTTCTCCCTCTATCTATTGCTCCCCCTGCTTGTTCTCTCTCTCTCTTTCTCTCTCTCTGACAAATGAATACATAAAATCTTAAAAAAAAAAAGAAAGAGAGAAAGAAAGGAAGAAAGAAAGAAAGAAAGGAAGGAAGAAAAAGAAGTAATTTAGGCTGATGGGACAAGTTGGTGCCAATATACCCCATTAACCTTTTGAAGAGGACCTTGCCCAGAGAAAGGCAAAGGTAAAGGGCTTTATTTTGCTTCCTTTGTCTATATGCTTCTAAGAAAGAGGAAAGTACAATAAAAAGCTATCTCTGAGGGGCACCTGGGTGGGTCAGTTGGTTAAGCAACCAACTCTTGATTTCAACTCTTGTCATGATCTTAGGGTCGTGAGATCAAGCCCCACCTTGGGCTCTGAGCTCAGAGGGGAGTCTGCTTGAGATTCTTTCCCTCTCCCTTTCCCTCTGCCTCTCCCCTGTTCACTTGCTCATACACATTCTCTCTCTCTCTCTCTTTAAAGTAAATAAATAAAGCTTTTTAAAAAAAATCTATCTCTGAAAGGCAACTTTTGGGTTTTATCATTAGGTGTTCATTCTTACTTGTGAATAGAGTGCAATATTAACAAGGTACATGAAATACACAGTTAATGGAGGATTTTAGAAACCGTGTAGACCCATAAAGATCAAGAATCTGACTCTGTGAGGGTACCTCACAAGTTCAAGCCCAGCTCCCTTCAGGCCTGGTCCAGTTCACTGACCTTGTGTCCAGGCTTCATTCCTGCAAGTGCTAATGGTGCTTTCAGCCTGTTCCTTCAGTAGCTTTCTGTGAAGGCCTTCCTGTTTAGGAGGAGAAACATTCTTTCTGAGTCACTTCTCCACCTGGAGGTGACAATCACAAGTGAATGTACTGATGTTGGTTTGTAAACCATAAAATGCCCTACATTTGTAAGGCATTATTATTACTACAAATGTAGTATATGAATGAAGAATTCTAGAGGGGCACAGGCTGACTTAGTCAGTAAAGAATGTGACTCTTGATCTTGGGGTCTTGAGTTCAAACCCCACACTGGGGAGAGAGTTTACTTTTAAAAAATTAAAAATAGGGCTCCTGGGTGGCTCAGCTGGTTAAACAGCTGCCTTTGGCTCAGGTCTTGACCTCAGGGTCCTGGGATGGAGCCCCATATCAGGCTCCCTGTTCAGTGGGTTGTCTGCTTCTCCCTCTCCCTCTGCTGCTACCCCTGCTTGTGCTCTTTCTCTTTCTCTCTCTCGTGCTCTCCCTCTCAAATAAATGAATAAAATCTTTAAAAAATAATAAGATAAATAAAATAAAAAATAAAAAGAATTTCTGGAAAGATTTAGATGTCAGGAAAGAAAGGACAAAACTGAAATAATAAATCTCTGGATACACAAAAATTGAGGCACATTCATAAATACTTGACCAATATGCTTCAAAGCCAAAGATCAAGAAACCATCTTAGATGAGAGATTAGGAATCAGGACAATTAGAGACAACATGATATCTTGAAGTGGTTCCTGGAGCAGAAAGAGGACATTAGTGGAAAAACAGAAAATCCAAATAAATCCTGTAGTTTAATGAATTGCATTTTACAAATGTTAATACTTTAGTCTTGACAAATGTATCATAGTCATGTAAGATATTAACCGAGGCAAGTGAGTAATGGGTTAATAGGAACTCTATACTGTTTTTGCAGTTCATCTGTACATCTAAAATTAAATCAAAACAAGTTTTATTTATTTATTTATTTGGGAGAGGCAGACAGAGGGAGAAGCAGGCTCTCCACTGAAGGGAGCCCAATGTGGGACTTGATCCCAGGACCCTGAAATCATGATCTGAGCTGAAGGCAGACCGAACTGACTGAGCCACCCAGGCATCCCAAAACAGAAAGTTTTAAAAAATGGTCTAGAGTCTGAGTGATCAGGAAAAAAGTATGGAACAGCCACAGATGATCACTGCAGAATATGTCTTATTCTGGTTTGGAGATTTCACGTGGTTACTCTCAAATGTATTTCTTTTTTCAAAGTATTAACTGCAATGTAGTTTTCTTTACATTTTAAGGATACAAACTGTGTTTCTTTTTTTCTTTATGATTTTATTTATTTATTTAAGAGAGAGAGAACACATGCACAAGTGGGGGGGCAGAGGGAGAAGGAGAAGCAGGCTCCCTGCTGAGCAGGGAGCCCAATGCAGGACCTTGGGATCATGACCAGAGCTGAAGATAGCTGCTTAGCTGACTGAGCCACCCAGGTGCCCCCAAACTGTATTTCATATAAGGTTCTTAATCCCTGTGCTCAGGATATAACAGGCAGAACTAATCACACAGTGAACAAATATTTACTTTTCTGTGCCAGGCACTGTTAGAAACTAGAAAGATTAAGATAAACAAGACAAATATAAAAGGCAATGAGCTAATAGTCTAGGTGGGAAGATAAACTCAAAATAGTTGTGATGAAGAGCAATAAATAATATAGCAGAAATATGAATAAGTATTGTGAGAACTTATCATTTACAATGCTTTTGGTTTCAAGTAACGGAAAACCTTGATTCAAACAACAAAAGCAAAAATAAGTAAGTGGGACTCCATCAAACTTAAAAGCAATAGAAACAACAAAATGAAAAGGCAATCTATAGAATGGGAGAAAATATTTGCAAACTATATGTTGGATAAGGGGTAAATATCCAAAATATATAAAGAACTCAGAACTCATGAATAAATGACAATCCAATTAAAAACCAATAGGCAGAGGAACTAAATAGACAGTTTTACAAAGAAGACATCCAAATGGCCACCAAGAAAAGATGCTCAACATCACTAATCATCAGAGAAATGCAAATCAAAGCCTATCATCTCACATCTGAATGGATATTATCAAGGATATTAGAATGGATATTATCAAGGAAACAAGAAATAATAACTGTTGGTGAGGAACACCTGATCACTGTTGGTGGGAATATAAATTAGCACAGACACTCTAAAAAGGGTTATGGAGGTTCCTCAAAAAATTTAAAAATAGAATCACCATAAGATCCAGCAATTCCACTTCTGGTATATGACTAAAGAAAATGAAAACAGGATATTTCATCTTTATTGTAGCATTATTTACAATTGCCAAGATATGGAAACAACCTAAATGTCCATCAATGGATGAATGGATAAAAATATTATACATATATACTGTGAGATATTATTCAGCCGTGAGAAAGAAGGAAATGCTGCCATGGTGACAGCATGGATGGACCTTGAGTATATTACTCTAAGTGAGGTAAGTCAGACAGAGAAAGACAAATTTTGTATGATATCACTTATAAGTGGAACCTAAAAAATGCTAAACTTGTAGAAACAGAGAGTAAAATGGTGGTCACTGTCATCTGTAGGTCCCTCCCCGCTTCTGCACCAACCTCAGTTCTAGAATTTAGCCAAGAATGAATTCAGAGTCAAACTCTCAAGTAAGGAAGAGTTTAATAGAGTTAAAGAGAAAGAACACCCTTGGGGCACATGGGTGTCTCAGTCAGTTGAGCATTTGACTCTTGGTGTTGGCTCAGGTCATGATCTCACAATCATGAGATCCAGGCCCACATCAGGCTCTGTGGTTAGCATGGAGTCTGCTTGAGATTCTCTCCCTCTCCTTCTAATCCTTCCCCCACTCTTGCACATGATCTTTCTCTCTGTAAAATAAATAAACCTTAAACAAAAGATATTTAAAGAGAAAGAATACTCTCAAGATGGGAGAGCAGGCAAGCCAGAGGTGGCAACTCCACTAGGGGTCAAGGCTATCTTGTCTTTTTTTTTTAAAGATTTTATTTATTTATTTGTTAGAGAGCAAGCACAGGCAGACAGAGAGGCAGGCAGAGGCAGAGGGAGAAGCAGGCTCCCTGCCAAGCAAGGAGCCTGACGTGGGACTCGATCCTAGAATGCTGGGATCATGACCTGAGCCGAAGGCAGCGGCTTAACCAACTGAGCCACCCAGGCGTCCCTATCTTGTCTTTTTTATATTTGCATGAGTTATAGGTCATAGCTAGGGTGGTCTCTGACTGATGTTGCCTCCAGTTATCTGAGGGCCTACTACTAATGGTTGGGAGGGGAGCTTTTGGCCCTCCAATGGTCCTCATTGGAACTGTCACGGCAGCCCTCTCCCAAAGAGGTGGGAAGGTCAAAACTGCTATGTAAATGTATTGTAATGAAGCTATAGGTTACTGTAGGGCAGCCTGTTACAGGGAAGAATGCATGCATATCTTCCAGGGTCTATCCTGGCTGTTTGGAACTTAATTTATGCTTTTTTCATTTGTTCAAAAGCAATCGTTCCCTGCTCTTACCTAGCTAAATGCCTATTCCATCAGTTACCAAGGCCTGGAGAATGGAGATAGGAAAGACTGTTTAAGAGTATATCCCTGATAAATAAGTCTTAGAGATCTTTTTTTTTTTTTAAGATTTTATTTACTTATTTGACAGACAGAGGTCACAATTAGGCAGAGAGGCAGGCAGAGAGAGAGGAAGGGAAGCAGGCTCTGCTCAGCAGAGAGCCCGATGCAGGGCTCGATCCCAGGACCCTGGGATCATGACCTGAGCCGAAGGCAGAGGCTTTAACCCACTGAGCCACCCAGATGCCCCAAGTCCTAGAGATCTAATGCACAGTATAGTGATTATAGATAACAATATTGTATTATAAACACCAAACTCGCTAAGAGACTAGGTCTTAATTATTCCAATCACCAGAAAGAAGAAGTGATCATTATGTGAGGTGTTAGATGTACTAGCTATCACTACATTGGCAATCATCATGCTGTAATAAATGTATCAATCAACATGCTGTATACCTTCAATTCATACATTGTTATATGTGAAATATATTTAACTTAAAAGACCCACATTTTTTAGACATCTGGAAACCATAAACTGGGTTTCAGGTGGTATCAATGAATTATTGTAACCATTGTTAGATGTGATAATGTCAATGTTATTATGTGTCTTGAAAGGTCCTTTTCTGTTGGAAATAATACTGTTCAGAGGTAAAACAATATAACGGTGTAATTTGCTATTTGCTTCAAATTATTCTAGGCCCCCACCAAAAGAAAAGAATAAAGAAAAGATGAGAGAATAGATGGAACATGATTAGCTGTCACCAGCTAGACCCCAAGACTGGCTTTTACTGCCCACCTGCTGGTACTCACCACCCTTGTCCTACATTTTCCCTTAAGCTCTTCTTTCCAGTTTATTCCTTAGCTCAGGGAAATGGAAATCGAACCTGCCCCTCAAGCTGTAGCAACTGCCCTGACAAGACCTCCAGGCAGCCCAGACCACCTAGATCAGTTTGAGCTTAACCCTTGACTCACACCTGTGCAGATGGACAATGGAGTGACCTCTGGAATGACTGACAACTACATTTACCTCATTGTAATACTAAAATCTCCACCCAAGGAGGAGCAGAAGCCTCATTTACATAACATACAATGTGTGTATAGGCACGTTTCCTTGTTTCCTCAAGGCACATGTGTGACCTTGTGCCCACCTCTGTATATGATGACAAGGCTTTCCTATCCAAATATTCATCCTAACCTTAAATAAAAGGAATGCATCCACCCTTGCCTGGGGAGTCATGGCTTTGGAAGCCAGTCCCTGTGATCTCCTCATTAGCTGCAAATGAAGTTTTCTTTGAGTGACAACTCAGCCTGGTGCAGTTTCTGACTTACCAAAGAGTGAATGAATTCATGTTGGTGCAGTTACATAGTGATAATTTTTGTAGGTGGATGATGGCTCAATGTGGATTCATTATACTATTCTTTCTTTTATTTTGTATACTTGGGCGCCTGGGTGGCTCAATTGGTTAAGCTCGACTCTTAATTTCAGCTCTGGTCACGATCTCAGGCTTGTGAGATCGAGCCCGGAGACAGGCTCCATGCTCCCTGGAGAGTCTGCTTCTCTCCCTCTCCCTCTCCCTTCTTTGAGCATGCTCTCTCTGAAATAAATAAACCTTTAAAAAATAATAGTTTAAACTATTGCTCCATGGTTTGTCTTCAGTTTTAAAAGGAATATAGTTAACTGGTTTCCTAATGATATGGGGGTTTTCTCTCCCTCCCTTCTTCCCTCCCTCCCTCCCTTCCTTCTGTCTTTCCTTCCTTCTTCTTTCTTTCTTCCTCCCTCTTTTCTTTCTTTCTCTCTCTCTCTCTATCTTTTTTTTTGGCTATTAGAAATAACATTTGAGGGGTGCCCGGAGGGCTCAGTAGGTTAAACATCTGTCTTCAGCTCAGGCCATGATCCCAGGGTCCTAGGATTGAGCCCCATGTAGGGTGCTCTACTCATCAGGGAACCTGCTTCTCCCTCTCCCTCTGCCTGCCACTCCTGCTTAGGTGCACATGCGCGCTCTCTCGCTCTCTCTCTTTCACTTTCGCTCTTGCTCTCTGCCAAATAAATAAATAAATGAAATTTGGGTAACATCCTTTTGCAAACACCAGTTTTAAATTGGGAGAGTATAAGTCCAGGATCAATTGCTGGAAGTGGAATTTCCGAATGAGAGGATGTGCTCGTTTTACATGAAGATTATTGCCAAGTTTATCATGGCAGAGGTGGTCTTGAGTACCTATTTCCCCATCCTCTCAGCCAGCACTATTACTCAATTAATAATTAAATTAAGATAATTTAAAATGTTCATGAAGAGTGATGTTATTTGTAAGCTTTTAATTCCCTATGGGGCTTATGTGGGATTTAAAATTGATGTCTCCATCCGCTTTCTTGTTTCGGAGTCATCAATTTGAGACATCAAGGACAGAGAATGTGTGTTTACATTGAAGACCTTTAACCAGGAAGAGTTCAGTACCAAAAGCCTCTGGCCTATAAGAGAGGGAGCTGCTTGAATTTCTGGTACTAACTATATGACCCGAGGAGAATAAAAAGCTGAAGGATAACATTGACAACAGGAAAGTTGCCAGAGAAAGACGTGAGTGCGTTTATTACTAGTGGTGTTCTGGTAAGCAGACATAGAGTACAAATAAGAAAACTGTTGCTCCTATTTTGACAGTTATTTTTTAAAACATTTTATTTATTTATTAGACAGAGAGAGACACAGCAAGAAAGGGAACACAAGCAGGGATCATGGAAAAGGGAGAAGCAGGCTTCCCGAGGAGCAGGCAGCCTGATGCAGGGCTCGATCCCAGGACCATGATCTGAGCAGAAGGCAAACGCTTAATGACTGAGCTACCCAGGAGCCCCTATTTTGACAATTCTAATTAATTACTGATATCAATAGATTTAGGGGCGCCTGTGTGGCTCAGTTGTTAAGTGTCTGCCTTCGGCTCAGGTCGAGATCCCAGGGTCCTGGGATAGAGCCCTGCATCGGGCTCCCTGCTCAGCAGGAAGCCTGCTTCTCCCTCTCCCAGTCCCCCTGCTTGTATTCCCTCTCTCGCTCTTGCTCTCTCTGTCAAATAAATAAATAAGATCTTAAAAAAATAGGTTTAAAGTTTGCTTTGACATTATTGCTCTTATGGTTGTATTTTATAAGAATTAAGAAATATAGACAATTTAATTTTCAAATATAAAGAGACATATGATTTAGTCATTGTTATTTTAGCAGAACAATAAACTCAGACATCATTAAAAAGTAATTCTGCAGTAGGGATAGTAGCCATGCACAAATGCAGAAATTAGAAAGGGTTGTGGAGGGAGCATCAGAACATGACTGAATGAATTAGAGACTCAAGGATAAAGCACCTGTGACAGTTACAAATTTATGCCTCCCAGCTCTGAATTCATCCTTCAATATATGCTTTGTGATACTGGACAGTTTTCCTTCAAGCATCTCTCATTTTCGGTGAGCACGATGTTAAGCATTTTTGGTAGAGGGTGGAGCGGAGGGGTGCAGTTGCAGGAGGAAGGGTTCTCATGCTGTTTTCAGCTGCTGCATGTTGGGTCAGTGAGGACACTGGGTAGATCTCTTCCCAGTCACGTGCCCAGGGTGTGCATTGCTTTAGCAACATTGCAGTCATGGCCTGACCTAGCAATAACCTTCCTGCACTGTGCCTGATGTGGAAACTACCCCAAGGCCCTGCTGCCTCCGCCAGTGGCCCCATTCCTCACCTGCAACCACAGGCAGCTCCTGTCTCTCCTGTCTCCATTCTTTTTTTTTTTTTTTAAGATTTTTTTTTATTTTTTTATTTGTTATAGAGAGAGAGCGAGCACAGGCAGACAGAGAGGCAGGCAGAGGCAGAGGGAGAAGCAGGCTCCCTGCCGAGCAAGGAGCCCGATGTGGGACTCGATCCCAGGATGCTGGGCTCATGACCTGAGCCGAAGGCAGCTGCTTAACCAACTGAGCCACCCAGGCGTCCCTCTCCTGTCTCCATTCTTTCTGCAGACTTGCACATGGCCCCCAGCAGCCCTGGCCACCCCTGCACACTCATGTCTCAGATTGTCACCTGTGCCCCACCTGTCCTCTGGAGGGTTGCTTCCTTCTTGTCCCTTGGCTGCAGACCTTCGGCATTGACTGGCCTAGGGGAGCTAGCCAATTTCTTTCCCTGTTATCCAGCCTGCTGGATATCCCTGCTATCTCTGACATCTCTGACATCCAGCCTAGGCTGGACTGCATCTTCTCCAAGGAGGTCTGAGCCCTGGATTTGGGGAAGGGACCCATTCCAAATGTGTCTTCTTTGGGTATTATCTTTCAGCCATGTTTTCCTTATATTTTCTAGTCACGCATTCATTGGACCTGAATAATTTTTTATAGTAAACTTCCACTGCTTAACCTACATTGTGGTTTCAATCTCCTTATTGGGCTCAGACTAACACAATGCCTTAGAGACTGTGATAGAGGAAGTGTAAATATGAACTATTGTCATTTCTGTCTTGTTATTTAAGAATGGTCTGCTAGTATTTGGTGGTATAACTAAGAAAAATGCTCTTCATGTGTCCGTGGCTTTAAATAGAACCAAAAAACACGAATTTGAAACCCCCCCCCCACAGAAATGGTGCTGCATGTGGATAGGGTTGCCAGAATGAACCATTTTGTTGCCCTAGAAAAGCCTCCTGCCCCAAAATATCCTCTGACAAATCCAAGTGTAGATTCAATTGCCCAGAATAAAGCTCCAAGGGGGATGACACAAAGGATGTGTAAATTATTTTTTAATTCCTTAATTTTTCTCCTTACTAAAAATTGTAAATACACTGAATGTAAGGTTTAAAACATTTTTAAGTATAGAGTTCAATGGCATTAAGTATGTTTGCATTGTTGTGCAACCATCACCACCATCCAAGATTTTTTCATCTTCCCAACCTGAAACTCTGTACCTGTGAACCAGTAACTCCCCATGCTCTCCTCACTTCAGCCCCTTACCTTTCTATTTTCTGGATGAGTTTGACTACTCTAGGTTTCTCATATAAGTGGAATCATACAGTATTTGTCTTTTTGTGACTGGCTTATTTCATTTAGCAAACTTTCTTGAAGGTTTATCCATGTCATAGCATATGACAGGATTTCCTTCTTTTTTAAGTCTAAGTGATATTCCATTGTATGTATATTCACATTTTATTTATCCATTTATCTGTTGATAAACGTTAGGTTGCTTTCACCTTTTGGCTATTGTGAATAATGCTGGCATGAAAGATTCATTAACTTTTAAAATGTTGTATTAATCAATATCTTGTATATATTAAGAATTAGAGATTTATTTTAATAAAGGGACACATAATTATGGGGGTGGCAAGTATGAAATCTTTAAGATAGACCAGCAGACTGCAAATTCAGGTAAGAGTTAATACTGTAGTCTTGAAGTTGAAATTTGGAGGACAGGAGGCTGGAAACACAAGCAGAGTATCTTCTAGTTTTAAGGGAAGTGCTTCTTCTTCAAATAACCTATCTTTGCTCTTAAGGCCTTCAACTGATTGAATGAGGTCCATCTACATTATGAATGGTTTCTGGTTTACTCAAAGTGTGCTAATTTCAGTGTTAATCATATCTAAAAAAATACCTTTAAAACAACACTGAGACTAGTATTTGGCCACATGGCTGGGTATCATAGCCTAGCTAAACTCACACACAAAATCAACTATCACAGTTTATCTCTTGTCGACTTGGCACCTATACAACTCCCCTGGAACCATACTTAATCTCCAGTTAAAGACACTAACAAAGTCAAACTTCTGCCAAACATAATACAACTATTCTACCTACAACTGAAAACAAACTAACACTTTCCCCAGAAAAGAATGCAACATCCTTGGGTGATATTCACTCTCTTCTTTGATATCCATGCCTTCAACACTGTTATGTAAAATTAATGCTAAGGGGATAAGAGAGGGAAGAAAACAAAGAGATATACACATACATATATGTATACACACATACACTTACTCTTATATACATACACACAGACACTGATAACAGAATAAAGAAGATACAGTCATAACAACTACTATCCTCATTTCTACAAGCTGTCATTGTTTGTAGCTGGCCTTTACAAATACCTCCTTTCACTACACATTTCATATTCCTTTTACCCTCAGCAGCTTGTCGTAGCTCTTTATCAGGTGGGATAAATGAAACTTTAATTTCTGAAGGGTCTGGGCCATTAGCGGCTCATCTGAATTGGGATGTTATAGTTTTCCATCAACACAGTCACAGGGCATGGTAAGACTTAGAGACACTGTGATACTATGAAATAAATAAATAATAATGTTTTGGTTTTTATTTTTGGTTCCTGGCATAGAGATGCTAAAACCCTTGTAATTTCCTGCATGATAAGAGAGGAGCATCTTTTTTTTTGTTCATAATAAACCCCTTTGAAACAGTTTGTAATACAGCATAACATGAGCATATTCAGTTTATGCTAATGAAGTGACTCCTGGAGGGTGGGAGCTGGTAACCAGAGGATCCAATCCTGTGATTAAGGGGTTGGAAGTTTTGGCTCCATCCCTCCACCTCTGGAAAGGGGGAGGGTTTGAGATTGAGAAAATCACCAGTGGCCAATGACTTCATAATGCTTATGTAATGGAAACTCCAAAAACCCCTACACAACAGGGTTTGGAGAGCTTCTGGGTAAATGAATGCATTGAGGTACTGGGAGAGGATACTTTCGGGGATGGCAGGTAGTGCACTACCCACCCCCAACACCCATATCTTGCCCTATGCATCTCTTCCATTTGACTGTTCCTGAGTTGTTTCCTTTATAATAAACCAGCAGTAGTTATCAAAACTGAGGAGGAGGGTGTTTTGGGAATCCTTGACTTATATTCAGTTGGTCAAAAGAACAGGTAACAACCTGGGACTTAAAACTGGCATCTGAATGTGGGGGAGGGGGGAGTCTTGTGTGACTGAGTTTAACCTGTGGGGTCTGCACTAACTGTGGGTAGTGTCAGAATTGTTTTGTGTGGAAAATCCACACATTTGGTGTCAGAAGTGTGAGTAGAGAAAAAAATAATTTTCTTTTTAGATGCCCTAAGAAATCTATATTCCACATATACTCTGCCTTACTTCCATTGTAGAATAGCAGTACAATTTCTTCTTGATAATCAGAACTAATCAGTCCAGCCAACACAATAACTCCCTTCTTTACCTGTTGTTTCAGAGGCATCAGGAGCCTAAAACAACCAGCTGGCACTCTTAAATTCCCATTCAATGGAATTACTATTGTGTCTCCTGGTAGAAGTATTCTTCCTTTTATACTAGCAGACCATAAGGTCATGGGGATGGAGCAAAAATTCTGCTAGTGGGCCTGCAAGGGGTAATAGGAGTTGGTGCCACTCCTGTTTCCACCCCTTGATGATGGATGATGGCTATGGGAGAAACACCATATGTCGGATGCTGATTTAGGACATATACAGTTTCCTGGAAAACCTTGCCCCACCTCTGCAAAGTATTGCCCTCTAAGTGGCATTGTAATTAGATTTCCTTTCCTCCTCCCCCTTCTTCTTCTCCTTCTCCTTCTTCTTCTTCTTGTAATTAGATTTTCAAAAGGTCATTCTACTATTCTGTGAAACAAGTGGCTTTAAAGGTAGGGTGGAACATGGCAAGTCCATGAGCATCAGCCCATTAGCACGCTTCATTTTCTGTAAAGTAAGCTCTCTGATCAGAAACAATACTGTGTGGAATACCATGATGGTAAATAAAGTAGTCTATAAGTCTGTGGATGATAGTTTTGGCAGAAGCACTGCATGCAAGGAAAGGAAATCTATATCCAGAATAGGAGTTTATTTTAGTAAGAACAAAATGCTTTTGTTTCCACAATAGAAGTGGTGCAATGTAATCAACCTGCCACTATGAAGCTAGCTGATCAAGGTGGAAAGTGGTGCTATATTGGGGGCTCAGGGTTGGTCTCTGCTGCTGGCAAATTGGGCACTCCAGTGGTGGCTGTAAGCAGGTTAGCCTTGGTGACTATTGCTAGCTCATGCTCAGCATCTCAGAGTGGGAGCTCAGATCTCCCACTGTGTCACCATAGCCACTTTTTTCATGAGCTCATTGGGCAATAACAGGTGTGGCTGGGAAAAGAGGCAGAGTGGTCCACAAAAGAGGTCATTATATTCGCTTGAATGTTAAAATCGTCCTCTGTTGAAGTCGCCCTTTGGTAAGCATTTGCATGGGACACAAATATCTTTGTTAATCATCCAGAGAGATGAGTCCACTTACTCTTCCTTAGATTTTTTTTTTTTTAAAGAAAGAGAGAGGGTAGCAGGGAGGGGCAGAGGGAGAGGGAGAGAGAGAGTCTTAAGCAGGCTCCATGCCTAGTGTGGAGTCCGATGTGGGGGTCAATCTCATGATCTTGAGATCAAGACCTGAGCCAAAATTGGATGCTTAACCAACTGAGCCACCCAGGTGCCCCTTAGACCTTCTTGACACCAGCTTTCTTTTCTTTCTTTCTCTCTTTCTCTCCCTTTCTTTCTTTCATTCTTTCTTTCTCTTTCCTTCCTTTCTTTCTTTGACAGAGAGAGAGATCACAAGTAGGCAGAGAGGCAGGCAAAGAGAGGGGGGAAAGCAGGTTCCCAAGCAGATAGTCTGATATGGGGCTGGATCCCAGGACCCTGAGATCATGGCCTGAGCCAAAGACAGAGGTTTTAACCCACTGAGCCACCCAGGCACCCCTGACACCAACTTTCTAATCATGTGCCTTCCAAGTCCTTGGCCATCTAGTCAAACCATTGGCCAGAGTTCATGAATTGCATAATTCATTCATATAATTGCACATCTTGTCATTTTCCCTTCCAAGCAAATGAATAACCTGATGCACTGCTCAAAGTTCTGCCCCTGGAGGCTTTCCCTTCAGCACTGTCTTTCAGGAATATTCCAGAAAGGGGCTGTGGTGTTGCAGCCATCCACTTCTTGGGTAGTGCCTACACATTGGGCAAAACCAACCATAAACCAGGCCTGAGTTTTCTTTTCCTTCGTCAACTGATTGTAGGGAACTCCCCATGGGTCCATCAGTGCAGGTTGGGAGATAGAAGAAGATTATGTAACAGGAATGGGGTCCATGGGCATTTGGGCTACTTCTTTTTGTAACTTTTGTGCCTTCAGAGCCTGGGCAAACCCAATCTCATATATGCTGCTTCCATTTGCTGTTGGAATGTCCAACTTTATGGCTTTGTGGGTCAGATAATATCAAGTTCATGATGGGCAGCTCAGGTGCATGGTAACTTGGTGGTCTCTGATTAAGTGTTCAGTCTCCACTAATGCCTGGTACCAAAAGGCCAAAAGCTGTTTCTCAAAATGAAAAATTATCCACAGTGGAAGATATGGCTTTGTTCCAAAATCCTAAGGTTCTGCACTGCGATTCACCTATAAAGAACTACTAAGGGCTCCCAACAGCATCTCTATTAGCCACTACCACTTCAAGCACCACTGGATCTCCTGGATCATATGGCTAAGTGGCAGAGCAACTTGTACAGCAGCCTGGATCTATTGCAAAGCCTTCTCTTGTCTCGTCCCCACTCAAAACAGTAGATTTTAAGTTACTTGGTAAATGGGTCAGAAAAGCACACTCAAATGATGAACATGCTTTGTCTGAAATCCAAAGGGTCTCACAGGTGGTGTGCCTCTTTCTAGGTTGTAAGAGGGGCCAGATGCAACAATTTCTTCTCCATTTTGGAAGAGATATCATGACATGCCCCACATCACTGAGCCCCTAGAACTTCAAGGAGGTAGAAGGTCTATAAATTTTGGATTTTTTTCGCCACCCTCTGACATGCAAATGTCCTACCAATAAGTCTAGGATAGTTACTACTTCTTACTCCCTGGGTCCAATCAGCCTTATGTCAGTGTGATGGACCACTGGGATGTCTTATGGCAAGGAAAGGCAATCATGACCCATGTGGACTACCATGACACAGTGCTGGATAATTATCATATACCTGAGGTAAGATATTGAAGCATTGAAGTTAAATTGATGGCTTTGCCAGATGAAAGCAAACTGCTTCTGGTGGTCTTTTCTAATAGGTATTGAAAAAAAAGGCATTTACCAGATCAATAGCTGCATAACAGGTAACAGAGGTGTACTTAATAATTTGCTGGAGCCATGAAATCATATCTCGCACAGCAGTTGCATCTGGAGTCACTTTTGGTTAAGATCAGGATAATTCACTGTCATTCTTCAAGATCCATATATTTTCTGCATAGGCCAAATATGTGAGTCAAATGAGAATGTGGTAAGAATCGCCATCCTTGCATGCTCCAAGTCCGTGATGTTGGCATTAATTTCTGTGATACCTTCAGAAAAGCAGCATTGCTTTGGGTTTGGGGCTAAGTAGAGACAGTTCTTGTGGTTTCCTCTTGCCTTTCCCACCATAATGGACCTCATTCCACAGGTTTGGGAACCAAAGTGGGAATTCTGCCAGTCGCTGAGTGTGTCTGTTCCAATTAGGAATTTTGGACATGGGAAAATAACCACAACATGGTTTTGATGACCCACACAGTTAGACAAACCTGAACTAAAACATTATTAATCACCTCCCACAAGAAACAGCAGGTATGAGGTATGAGGTATGAGGATGTGGAGAAGAAGGAATCCTTTTGGGGCACCTGGGTGGCCAGTCGGTTAAGCATCTGCCTTTGGTTCAGGTCATGATCCCAGAGTCCTGGGATCAAGTCCTGCATCAAGCTCCCTGCTCAATTGGGAATCTGCTTTCCTTTCTCCCTCTCCTTCTGCCCATTTCCCCTGCTTGTGCTCTCTCTCTCTCATAAGTAAATACATACATACATACATAAGCTTTAAAAAAAAAAAAAAGGAACCCTCTTGCAATGTTGCTGGAAATGCAAACCAGTACAGCCACTGTAGGAAATAGTATGGAGGTTCCACAGTAAGTTAAAAATAGAACTACCCTAAGATCCAGCAATTGAACTCCTGGATATTTACCCAAAGAATACAATACACTATACAATAGAATACAACACACTAATCCAAAGGGATAAATGCATCCTTATATTTATAGCAGCATTATTTATGATGGCCAAGATATGGAAGCAGCCCAAGTGTCCATTGGTTAATGAATAGATGAAGAAGATGTGGTATATGTATACCATGGAATATTATTCAACCATAGAAAGAATGAAATCTTGCCACTTTTAACAACATGGATGGTGCTAGGGAGTACAATGCTAAGTAAAATAAGCTGACCAGGGGCGCCTGGGTGGCTCAGTGGGTTAAAGCCTCTGCATTTGGCTCAGGTCATAATCTCAGGGTCCTGGGATGGAGCCCCGCATCGGGCTCTCTGCTCAGTGGGGAGCCTGCTTCCCTCTCTCTTTGCCTGCCTCTCTGCCTACTTGTGATCTCTGTCTGTCAAATAAATAAATACATGAATCTTTAAAAAATAAAACAATAAAATAAGCTGACCAGAGAAGACAAATACCATATGATTTCATTCATATTTGGAATTTTAGAAACAAAACAAACAACCAAAGAGAGACAGACAAACCAAGAAACAGACTCTTAACTATAAAGAACAAACTGATAGTTATCAGGGGATGTGGTTGGGTAGATGGGTGAAATATGTGAAGGGAGAGGGGAGCACCTAGGTGACTCAGTCATTAAGGGGCTGCTTTGGGCTCAGGTCATGATCCCAGGAGTACTGCATCAAGCTCCCTGTTCGATGGGAAGCCTGCTTTTTCCTCTCCCACCCCCCCTGCTGTGTTCCCTTTCTTGCTGTGTCTCTCTCTGTCAAATAAATAAATAAATAAAATCTTAAAAAAAAAGAAATATGTGGGGCACCTGGGTGGCTCAGTGGGTTGAAGCCTCTGCCTTCGGCTCAGGTCATGATCCCAGGGTCCTGGGATCGAGCCCCACATCAGGCTCTCTGCTCAGCGGGGAGCCTGCTCCCCCCCCCCACTCCCGCCCCTCTGCCTGCTTCTCTGCCTACTTGTGATCTCTGTCTGTCAAATGAGTAAATAAAATCTTTAAAAAAATAAAATAAATTTAAAATATCTTAAAAAAAAAAAAGAAATATGTGAGGGGAATTAAGGACTGCCGCTTTCATGATGAGCACCAGGGGATGTTTGGAAATGTTGAATCACTATATTGTACACCTGAAACTAATATACCAGTGTATGTTAACTAACTGGCATTAAAATAAAAACTTTAAAAAAATCACCTGACCTCCAGGTAGTAGACCACAGAGACATTTTGGGTCCCTTGGAATCATTTTAAGTTTAGAGCTGGTGTCCAATTGAAAGACCCCCTTCCCCCAGCCATTGATTAACTAAACGCTTTTTTGTCTTTCTGTAAGCGTTTGGCTAAAAAACATCCTCCCACCCTATCGCAAAAACAGGAAGAGAACAGAGGACGGAAGATCCCTAAAGCCCCGCCCAGCCGTTTCGGGGGACTAACAGCTGTGACCCCAGAAAACCCCCATTGTGTTTTTAAAACAACCAATAGGAAACCTGTTGCTTAGCCGTTGCTCCTGTACCCCTTCTTGCCCTATAAAAAAGGATTGTAAGCCTGAAGCCCGCACGCTCAGCTAGCTGGTGCTGCTGACCGCCCGCAGGCGCGTCTGTGAAGAATAAACCCTCTTGCCTTTGCATCCAGTGGAAGTCCGGTGTCCGATTCTTGGGTGGTGAAGTCTGAGGGTCTTTCACAATAATCCACAAAAAGTCTGATTATTTCCTTTCCCCCAGTGCAGTCACTCTGGAGACAGGCCACTGGTCTCTTTGGGGAAAGCCGGGAAAGAGATGAACAGTTATAAATTTTTATCAGTATACTAAGGTCCTTCCTGAAGGGGACATGGCCTCTTCTTCATTCAAGGGGTTCTGAGTAAACTGGCTCAAGTCTGGGGAATTGGTTGAAGGACCATGACTCTATTCCCATTAGGCTGTTTTTCATTTGACCTAGAATACTTTCACTTATACAGCCTAAGTAAGAGTTTAATAGATTTCATGTGTAGTGACACCATGGTCAACTAGTTAATGCCATTAAGTCTCTGCAGATCGGAGTCTCTGCAGATCAGGGTATTTCAATTGCTGCTTTGACTCTGCTGTCCATTACAGCAACCATGCCTACCTTGCCTTTGGCAATTCAGTGGCACAACTTGATCCTTGCCCCCCTTGGGATCCAATACTCCCATTGCTTTTGGGTTTCCCAAATTAGTGGTAGCAGTTCCTTACTGTAAATTCTTTTTTTTTTTTTTAAAGATTTTATTTATTTAACAGAGAGAGAGATCACAAGTAGGCAGAGAGGCAGACAGGGAGAGAGGAGGAAGCAGGCTCCCTGCTGAGCAGAGAACCCGACGTGGGGCTCTATCCCAGGACCCTGGGATCATGACCCGAGCTGAAGGCAGAGGCTCAACCCACTGAGCCACCCAGGTGCCCCCTTACTGTAATTTCTAACCTACAGAGAAGAGCTGGAGCTCCCTCTCACAAATTTTACTTCTCATAGTAAAAGGTGTATTTTCTGTATGCCCCTAGGGTAGGAGAGCTGGATTTAAATGATAAATGTACTCTAACACCCCAATTGCCTTAGGCTTTGGATTTCTTTAAGTATACCAAGGAAGTTCTGGTATTTTAATCTCATTTAGCATAGGCCACATTTTTGGTCCAAACAACCAAACATACTCTTAGAGGTATTTTTAACCCCTTGAGCAGCAACATTAAATCTGGGATCTTTTCTTAGTGGGCCCATATCAATCAATTTAGCTGATCCAATCTTCCACCATTATCTCATACTCTTGATATCTCTTAAGATATTCTGGATTTCCACCTGTATACATTGGAAAAATAATGTAATTCTTTTGGAGGTAACACATCTCCTCATGAGTCACACTTCATAGCTCACCTTTAGGGACTTGGTGGAACTTGAGTCCAGTTAAACGTCTAGAAGCAAAGACAGGTGGTAAGGGTTGGTCTTGAGGAGAATCAGCATAGTCTTGCAAGACAACTACCTCAAAGGAAGCCATTATAAGTTCCTCAGGCAAAGCAGTATTAATCTCAGATATGGATGGAGTGGTGCTTCTACTGGCAACAAGACTCATCAAAATTTAGGGATTATGTTCCATCTCATTAGGATCTTCCCATATGTCTCCATTCCAATTTTCAGGATCCTATTCCTTTCCTACCAATGCTTCATTTTAACAGTAGACACCCTGTGAGATGGGGAATTCCATTTGTGTTGTATTTCAGGATGAAACCCTAGGTTTGTTTTGCAACCATCTTAGCTCTGCCCCTACAGGGGATAAGAATTTTCCAGGATGTAGAAAACTTCAAGTAATTTGTTCAGCATCAAGCTGGGATTTCAAATCCCTGAGCTCTTCCTTTTCTTTCCTCACTCTGTCCAGTGCAATTAGGAGTAACCAGGCAGTCTCATTATACTTGTTAGTTTGACAAAATGTTCTAAGGTATCAAATACATGGTCACCTGGGACCATGCCTCTTATCAATATTGATTAGGGGATATTCAGTCATAATATTTGTTTATCTCTATTGTCACAACATGCTGTGAACTATCAGTGTTCTCTTTCCTACTGAAAATAGTTATTAGTGCCTTTAAATGTAACTGGATTAGAGAACCAATTCCAGAAACCCCAGAACTGATTCAAGAAACTCAACATTGAGACTGTGTTCCTCTAGAACCATTCTCAGTAGCAAAATTTGTATAGTCAGTGTTCTCTAGAAAATTTAAACCAATAGGATACAGGGGTTGGCAAGTTTGAAATGTATTGTGCAAACCAGAAGGCTGGAAATTCAGGGATAATTTGGTGTTGAAGTTCAAGTCTGAGATATGCAGGCTGGAAACTCAAACAGGGCTTCTAGGTTGCAATCTTGAAACAGAATTTCTTCTTCCTCGAGAAACCTGACATTGTTCTTAAGGGCCTCAACTGATTTGATGAGGCATATCACATTATGGAGGGTAATCTGCTTTATTCCAAGTGTACTGATATAGATAGATAGATAGATAGATAGATAGACAGATAGAGATATGGATATAGGTACAGATATGGGTACATAGGAAGAAAACCGGAAGCCTATATACTGTTAATGGTGGTTATCCTTGATGCAGAAAGGAGAATTGGAGTTATGAGATTTTGCTGTGTTCCTGCATATGTTTATGTATTGAATGGCCACAAGATTATGTCCATGTAATACTTATAGAGGAGGGGAGAGGGAGGGAGGGAGAGGAGAGAGTAGTACTAGACTAGATGTTCTGTAAAATGCCAGTTGTAGGAAACCTGAATTCATGGACTGGTCTCCCAGTCTTCCCACTCCTTTCCACTCAGTTTAGTTGGTCTCTTAAACAAGGCAGATATGAATGCATACCTTTGAGAAGACACATTTTGCTCTGTTGCCTGAGTTGTATAGAAGTTCAGCAAGCTGAGAAAGAGAACAAAGCACACATGCAGACAGAGTGCATGGAGGATAAAGATTTCCTGGCACAAATGAATCTTTGGTTTCAGGTCATTACTAAGTTTGGGCTGTCTCTCAGCCTCTAGGTTCTGTGAGTCACCTTTGAATCCTGATAACAAATATCTATGTGACTTAAGCTTGTTTCTATGCTGTTTTCCTACTTGTAACCAAAACCATTTCAACTAACTAGAAATTATACTGATTGATGGTGATTTTGGTTGACAAGAACTAATTCTCAAGAAGATAGTAGTTCATGTAGTTCTCTGTAACCCCAGCACCAAAAACTGAATTTTTCCTTTTGTAGATACCTGACATATGTTAGGACAAAGTGAAGTTAAAACTCACCATTCCTTTTGCTTGTTGTTGAAAACAGAATGGAAATAGCTCAAAAGTAAAATCAAACCTAAGTTTTGGTGAATTTATCTGAAGGTGAATTTGTTTGAATTATTCTGTCAGATTAGGAAACATGAATTAAAATTCTTATGTTCCATATATCAGATTGGTTCATTAAACAAGAAGATAAAAAGCAAATGTGGTAAAGAATCAACTTTGATCTACTAGAACTGGCAAATATTTTGTAGAGAATTTTGTTGGATTAAGTCACAAGAGGAGTATGCCTAGGTGGCACTGTTTGCTTGTATATGTTATAAACAGAAAGAATTCAGAATCAATTTGCATTTTGTTTTTGGTAGAAGGATATTCAAAAGTGGGCTCTTGAGGTGATGTACTTCCTTAGCTCTGTTAATTATTCCCATCTTGGAAAATACACACCATTGTCTAAATCTTCACTCAGACCTGGCAGCAGAATGATTTTTTAAAAAGTAATCTCTACACCGAATGTTGGGCTCAAACTCTCACCCTGAGATCAAGAGTTGCATGCTCTACCCACTAAGGCAGCCAGGCACTCCAGTCCGTTACTGGTTTCCTCCCCATATTTGAGAGTGCCTAACAGTCTGTGGTCATTCCCAGACATCATGATTTGGACACTTTCATGTGTGCCTCAGCCACTCCAGGACAGATTCTAGTTTTAAACCTTACTGATGGACTTGCATACCTCTTGGAAACCCTATTTGCTCAGAATAGTGTGGCTCACCATGTTGAACCACCAATGGCCCTTCTCATATACTGTAGGAGATGCTGCTGGGGAGGCATGCTCAGGGTTGACTTCCCAGGATGGGTATGATCCTGACTGGAAACCCTCCTAACAAGGAGAGGTATGAAGGTAGAAATAGGAAGTGCTGGTCCCCAGGGACAGTATATGAGAGTTGGCCTCTGCCTACTTATTACATTCTATGACTATGGGGTTGTTTCCTGGAGTTTTGGAGACTACGGAGACTTTGGAAATCACAGAAGAGTTATGAGGAGATTTTGGTGTGTTCTTGTGTATATTTATGTATTGCATGGCCACAAGGGTATGTCCATGTAATACTTCTAAACTGAGAGAGAGAGAGAGAGAGAGAGAGAGAGGAGAGGAGAGGAGAGTACTAGACTGGATGTTTCAAAAATGCCAGTTGTAGGGAGATCTTGTCAGGTATGGCAGAGCCTTCAGGAAGGGTGACTGCTATTATTATTTTTACTGAGAGTGAACCAGAGTCTTGAAAGACTTTCTTCCTAGCAATGGATCAGAGAAGGGACATCAACTCATCTTTGCCCCTTTTCTTGGGCCTGAACATTAGGGGTAAAATTGTCCAGCAAAACATTTCCAGGCGATGGGGGCAAAATATAATCCCTTTTGTGAGGGCAGCCCCAGAACTAGCACCCGAGGGCTCCCTTTGGTAAAGTGTGAGCTGAAGATGAGAAAATTAACATATAAATCAGATTAACTGGTTTGCAACACTTTAGACATTTGTTTTCCTTTCTTTTTCTCAAAGACTTTAGTACATCCCAGTTTGAGGGTCCCAGCTCACTTTGAACTGTCCCTGGGTTTGAGAAGAAACAGGGACTTTTAGGTGCATGAGTTGGGGAATAGCACTTTCTTGTGGTCAGCACAAAAATAACAGCATGTCTGTCTGTCTGTCTGTATTCATTATGGAGGTATCATTGCCCTGTTGAGCTGTACAGGAGCAGAAGTTTGTGAAAAGGGCTGTGGAATCCTCCTGGTGTGCTGGGATCTCGGTGGAGGTGTTGGGGCTCATCAGGGAATCCACTGGAATTCCAGTGACCCTCAGTGTCAGGGCCCACTTCTGTACATGTGGGTGAGAAAAATTAGGTGTGCTCTAATGTAAACTCTGGCTCCCCAGAGCCAGGGCAGCTGAAAGACTTTGGTTGGTCAGCCTACTCAGCAGACTTGGATAGCCACAGGGATTCCCTCTAGGAGCCAAAACTTCCTGCCACATGGGAAGCTGAAGGCCAAAGGGCTCCCTGTGGCCTCTGATAAGGAACTGAGAGATTAAATTGGGGGCCACGTGAGAATATTTGGGGACTTCAAGAGGCCAGTGTAAAATCAGGTCCAATTTAAGGGGTACTGTTGTACAATGGGCTGACTGGAGTTGGGGGAGTCATTGCTTCTGTTACTTTGTTACAGTTATAGAATTTAGGGAAGGAAAAAAAATCAGGTAAATGAAGGACAGGTGAGGACCTTCTGGAGGGAACAGAGGGTATGAGCTTTACCTGTAGAAATTTTTCTTGAGAAGGCAAAAGAAACTTGGGACTGGATATCACCCTACCAAATACTGCAGCCTCCTTAGGTGTCTTCTTAGCACACATCACTATCAAACATATATATAGTTTAAAGATTTAATTTTATTTATTTTTTAAAAAACGTTTTATTTATTTATTTTGCAAGTGCATGAGTGAGCTTGTGGAGCAGGGAGGGACAGAAGGAGAGGGAGAAGCAGGCTTCTTGTTGAGCAGGGAGCCCAATATGGGGCTCAAACCCAGGACCCTGGGATCATGACCTGAGCCAAAGGCAGATGCTTAACTGACTGAGCCACCCAGGTGCCCTTAAAGATTTTATTATTTTTTTTTAACTTAGATTTATTTATTTATTTGACAGACGGAGATCACAAGTAGGCAGAGAGGCAGGCAGTGAGAGAGAGGAAGAAGCAGGCTCCCCGCTGAGCAGAAAGCCTGAAGTGGGCTCAATCCCAGGACCCTGGGATCATGACCTGAGCCAAAGGCAGAGGCTTCAACCCACTGAGCCACCCAGGTGCCCCAAAGATTTTATTTTTAAGTAATCTCTACACCCAACATGGGGCTCAAACTCACAACCCCAAGATCAAGAATTGCATGCTCTTCTTGCTCTTCTGACTGAGCCAGCCAGGGGCTCATCATACACACACACACACACAAACACAAATTTACTAATATTTTTTTTGTCTTCTTCACTAACAAGTGATACTTTTGGATCTGTTTCAATCACCATTCTACCATTCAATCACCATTCAATACAATCTGGCATATAATACACACAATTATAAATTTATGCTGAATAAATGGTAAAACAAACATATTTCCCTTTCCCATTCTTTATTCAAAAAAGTTTATTATTATTATTATTATTATTTTAATATTTTATTTTGAGAGAGAGAGAAAGAGAGAGAGCATGAGTAGGGAGGGGCAGAGTGAGAAAGAAAGAGAATCCTAAGCTGACTCCAGGCCCAGCATGGAGCTTGACAGAGGGCTCAATCCCACTACCCAGAGATCATGACCTGAGCCTAAATCAAGAGTTGCATGCTCAATGAACTGAGCCATTCAGGTACCTCTCCCATTCTCCATTCAAAAAGTGAAACTATGTGACTTCTGAGGCCAGGTCATAAATGGTTAAAAGGGTTGACTTTTACACTTCTCTCTCCCTTTTTTTCCCTCAGATTTCTTGCTATGGGGAATTCAGCTGCCATGTTAAAGACATTCAGACAGCCTGGGGAAGGGCCCATGTGCCAAGCAGCTCAGTCAGAGAGGAAGCAACTAGCCAGGCATTCGAGTGAGCTCCCCAGAAGTGGATCCCTTTAGCCTCAATCAAGCTCAGATGAACTCAGATGCTTAAGCTTAAATTTTAATCCTCCCAGTTGAGGATTAGGCTGAGAAGAGACAAACCATTCCCACTGTGTCCTGTCTCAATTTTTGACTCAGAGACAAACCTACTAAATGTTTGTTTTGTTTTAAGCCACTAAGTTTTGGGGTAATTTGTTAAGCAGTAAGAGATAAGTAATATATAAGTGGTGCTATGTGACTTCAGAGAAGTCATAAGAAGAACTAGCTTCTGCCTGGGTGTCTCATGATATCAACCTTGTGATAGACTGTGTCACAAACACCTGGCTCATCTGCTTCCACAGCAGCTGTGAATGGTAATAAAATGTACTGTTGTTTAAGCCTCCTGAATAAGGGGGTAATTTGCCTAGGAGTAGTAGAAGCCCACATAGCAAGTATTTTACTAATTTACTTCGGTCTTCTCTGCTAGAATCTAAGATCCATGTTTATTATTTTTTAAATCTGTTTTAGTCATTGTTTCACACTCCAGTTCCAAGAACAGAATCTGGCACATGATAGATAATCACTGTGTTGAATAAATGAATAGCAACAACAACCACAAAAACTCAACACTTTTCCTCCCCTTTTCACCACTGAAGAATCCGATGATGAGGGAAAACTCTGGCAGGTCTTTTTTCCTAACAGGGCTAGAGGAATACATCTGCTTTTTTTTTTTTTTTCCTTTTGCCTTTCCTGCTCAAATTATATTTGTATCACCTCTTGAATTACTCAGTGGCATTTCTTTGTTCATTCACCAATTAACTGATTCCACATCTTGGGCAGGTAACTTAGAGGCCATCACCCTAGAAACTGGAGGACCTGCTCTGTCCTCCACGATAAGAAAGTACCAGATATATTCTTTTTTTTTTTTTAAGATTTTATTTATTTATTTGTCAGAGAGAGAGAGCGAGCACAGGCAGACAGAGTGGCAGGCAGAGGCAGAGGGAGAAGCAGGCTCCCTGCCGAGCAAGGAGCCCGATGCGGGACTTGATCCCAGGACGCTGGGATTATGACCTGAGCCGAAGGCAGCCGCTTAACCAACTGAGCCACCCAGGCGTCCCCCAGATATATTCTTTATAAAGCTGTGTTCTACCCTAAACTCCTGTGGGTAAAACTGGAGGTTATAGTAATTGAAGATGATTAGTGGGATTATCTGCCTCCTCCCCACTAAAATTGTGACACTCTTTTTTCCTGCCTCATTGACTTCCTCCTCCCTAAAAAATCAGGTTATGAGGCCAAGAAAAGCCTGGTACTTTTCACTTTGGTTGCTCACACAAGAGCTCCAATCTGAGAGCTCTGCCCTCTTCCCTCCTCTTCAGCATAATCCCAACATAATCCCAACATAACCAGCTCCCTCTAGCAACAACCCCTCCAGCTTCTGTGCCAGTCCTCTCCTCTGAATCTCAGACACCATTTCTTCCCAGTTTAATACATTTTCAACACAAAGCAAAAAAATATATATATTTAGACCATATTTTTCACTTATAGAAAAGAATATTTAATATAAAAGCATACAAAGCCAGTGAAAACTGTAACACACTACCATTATATGTGTGAGGAACAGGATAAATATGAGTTCACAGAAATTTTTACTACAAACACTGGCATGTAGTTTCACTAGTAGGTGGAAATCTTAGGGAGATACTTTACTCCTGAACTACTGAGAGTCCTTGTGTGGATTCAATGAATATAGGAGGTCCCAGTGGAGACAGGAACCTAGACTCCTGGGGAAAAATGTTTTCTATGGCACCATCTGAGCCTGATCTAGGGCTTTAAAAAAAAAAAACCAAAAAAACCTGTTAGAAAATGATGAAGCCAAGATGAGCAAGGCTGATGATCAGAGATGAAAAAAACAAGTGTGTTGCCCAAGAGGTTGGAGAGACACTGGGCCTATTCCTTTAGGGCCACTCCTAATGCAGTCTCTCCAGATGTCAGACTCTCCCCCTCCTCATGAACAGAAGCTCCCACCTTTTGCTTTGACCTTTTTGATCCACTGTCTCCCAGATGCCCTCTGTTTGCTTCCCACTCCCTCAAAGCAAAGGCAGTAAGGTGTGTTAAGCTACTCTAAATACCCAGATGTCATCTTAGAGAAAGGGAGGAAGTTTGAAAGATAATTTTCTTCTCAAGACAGTAATCCAAAAGAGACCATTTACCTAGAAGAGACTAAGATACTATATTAATTATTAAACTTAAAATGCCTGATACCAACTTGTGGACTACAACTGGTATATACACTTTGAAGGAGTTCAGATAACTATGAATACCTAAAATGTTAGGATGCGGCCTAGACCAGGAGACCAGAGACAGCTTTCCTAAGGAAACAATACTTAATATGTATAGGATTAGAGTTATCTAGGTGAAGCTGAGGAAGGAAGAGCTTTCCAGGGAGAGAGAACAGAAGGACAAAGACTGTGTGGTGAAAAAGAGCAAGACAGGAAAAGGGGATTACAAAAAGGTTATTTGGTCAGGGCTGAGAGAGTGAGGGATAAGGTCATGGGAGATGAATCTGGAGGGGTAGGTAGTGTAGGTAGGTAAGGGTCAGACAGTGTAGGGTCTTTATAATCCCTGATAAAAAGCTCTGTTTTATCTTATTAGCAATGGGAAGTCACGGCAATGCCCCACAAAACTCACATTTGCTGCAATGTAAAAGATGGATCTATAGAGGTGAAGGTGGGGTGGTCTACATTTGATAAAAGTAGATTAGTTAGGAAGCTACTGTAGCTTAATGTTTTTTGTGTGTGGCAGGGGGAGTTAAAAAAATCTATTATTTTGCTCAAAATGGGGCCCCTGGACAGCTCAGTTGGTTAAACAACTGCCTTCGGCTCAGGTCATGATCCTGGAGTCCCAGGATCGAGTCTCACATTGGACTCCCCACTCAGCAGGGAGCCTGCTTCCCCCTCTGACCTTTCCCCTCTCATGTTCTCTCTCTCTCTCAAATAAATAAATAAATAAATAAATAAATAAAATCTATTATTTTACTCAAAATAATTCTTTAAAAAAAGGCTTTGTAAAAGTGAACTCTAGGCCCAATGTGGGGCTCAACCTTATAACCCCAAGATCAAGAGTTGTATGCTCTACTGAACCAGCCAGGCATCCTTCAAAATAATGTGTTTTTTTCACAATTGAGTTTTTACTGGTTGTTCTGAGGATCAGTATACATTTTTAAATTTGTACACAATTCTTTTTTTAATAGACTATTTTTAAAAAGATTTACTTTATTATTTATTTGAGAGAGAGAGTGCAACTGGGGTAAGGGCTGGAGAGGGAGAGAGAAAGAGAATTTTAAGCAGACTCTGAGCTGAGCATAGAGCCCAATCAGGGCTCAATCATACCACCCTGAGATCACAATCTGAGCTGAAACCAAGAGTTGAACACTCATCCAGGTGCATGCATCCATCCATCCATCCTTCCTTCCTTCCTCCCTCCCTTCCCTTTTCCTTCCTCCCTCCCTCCCTCCCATCCTTCCTTCCTTCTTTCCTCCCTCCCTCCCTTCCATTCTTTCTTTTCTTTCAAGATTTTATTTATTTGAGAGAGAGAGAGAGCAAGGGAGAGATTGAGCAGGGAGGAGAGGGAGAAGCAGACTCCTGCTGAGCAGGGAGCCTGATACAGGATTCCATCCCAGGACTCCAGGATCATGACTTGAGCCAAACGCAGATGCTTAACCGACTGAGCCACCCAGGTGCCCCATGTACACAATTCTTTTTTTTTTTTTTTAAGATTTTATTTATTTATTTCACAGAGTTCACAAGTAGGCAGAGAGGCAGGGAGAGCGAGTGAGAGGGAAGCATGCTCCCTGCCGAGCACAGAGCCCGATGTGGAAATCGATCCCAGGACCCTGAGATCATGACCTGAGCCGAAGGCAGCAGCTTAACCCACTGAGCCACCTAGGCGCCCCCATGTACACAATTCTTAATGTACCTATTAAAAATCTAAAAAATCATGTAGTTGTTGATTCTTTTCTAAAAGTTATTCAGGTGACCTTCCAGCTTAAAATTTGGAAGTAAATTTTCCTTAACAGTATATCAAATACCATTATCTTCAAATGTTGATATGCTGTTGCACTGTTAAGTCCCACTGGTTCTCATTTTAATATCATATACACTACAGACTCAAATTTTCAATCTTGCACAGTACATTAACAAAGTTACTAGGATAACCAAACTACCATGACCAAGATGTTACACAGTGCACAAAATTCTGACAGGGAGAGCCAAGATCAAGGAATGGTTTCCTTTAGAAAACAATTCTACCAAAACAACACAGGAATAAGAGTGATTTAAAATATTCAAGACATATTAAATGCATAGCTGACTCCAAATTTCCATAGGTATAAAAACTATGCCATCTATGGAATGTTAAGCTGGCACCCAAGACAATAAAAGCCTCCCATAATCAATATCCCACTATTCTCTTGTCCCCCAAAATAAACAACCAGCAAATGATTTCACCTCTTAAAAAAAATAAAACAAAAAATGGGATGAGGTGAGATTCCTTCCTCCTTAACAATGTTTCTAGAGCTACTAAAAAAAATTGCGTTTTACAAAATAGTTGATAAAAATATTCCTCTGGATTGTACAAGAAGGGAGACAGGGGCCACTGAAAGACAGGGTGTATGATGTTAATCGGACTGGGTTTCTTTCTTTCTTCACCAGAGGCTGGATTCCCCTCATTTTTAGTTTCTCCTTTTTCTGCCAGTACGTCTTTGTTTCTTGGTTAGCCACTCTGCACTTTTTTGTCTGAAGATTTATCCTTTCTGGCTGCCTTTCCACTCTTACAGGAGCAGGTTTGGCTGACAACCATGCTGATCTCCTCTTGGGCTGCTGGACTCCCCTCATTTTTAGTTTCCCCTTTTTCTGCCAGGTAAGTCTTTTGTTTCTTGGTTAGCCACTCTCTACTTTTGTGTCTGAAGATTTATCCTTTCTGGCTGCTTTCCACTCTTACAGGAGCAGGTTTGGCCAACAACCATGCTGATCTCTTCTTGGGCTGCTCTTTAGCCACCCCTCTGCCAGGCTGCCCTTCCTCTTGGCAGGTGCTGTTTCTTTGCTGTGCAAAGGTTTTATCCTGATGAAATCCCAATAGTGCATTTTTGCTTTTATTTCCCTTGCCTTGGAGATTTATCTAGCAAGAAGTTGCTGTGGCTGAGATAGAAGAGACTGCTGCCTGTGTTCTCCTCTAGGATTTTGATGGATTCCTCTCTCACATTTAGGTCTTTCATTCATTTTGAGTTTATTTTTGTGCATGGTATAAGAAAGTGGTCCAGTTTCATTATTCTGCATGTGGATTTCCAGTTTTCCCAACACCATTTGTTGAAGAGGCTGTCTTTTTTCTATTGGATATTCTTTCCTGCTTTGTTGAAGATTAGTTGACCATACAGTTAAGGGTCCCTTTCTGAGTTCTCTATTCTGTTCTATTGATCCATATGTCTGTTTTTGTGCCAGTACCTGTGCCTATGCCTGTCTTGATGATTACAGCTTTGTAATAGAGCTTGAAGTCTGGAATCGTGATGCCACCAGCTTTGGTTTTCTTTTTTAACTTTCTTTTGGCTATTCAGGGTCTTCTCTGGTTCCATATAAATTTTAAGATTACTTGTTTCTCCTCTGTGAAAAATGTTGATGGCATTAAAAAAATATATTTTATTTATTTATTTGGCAGAGAGATAGAGAGCACAAGTAGGCAAGGTGGCAGGCAGAGGGAGAGAGAGAAGCAGGCTCTCTGCTGAGCAGGGAGCCCAATGTGGGACTTGATCCCAGGACCCTGGGATCATGACCTGAGCTGAAGGCAGCTGCTTAACTGACTGAACCACCAGGTGCCCCTGATAGCGTTTTTTAAAAAAGATTTTATTTATTTATCAATAAATAAATATGAGAGAGTGTGTGCATGAAAGAAAGAGTATGGGGGGCCAGGAGAAGAGGAAGAAGCAGGCTCCCCACTGAGTAGGGAACCTGAAGCAGGGCTCAATCCCAGGACTATGTGACTAGGACCTGAGCAGAATGCAGACACTTAACTGACTGAACCACCCAGGCACCCTGTTGATGATATTTTGATAGGAATTGCATTGAATGTGTAGATTGCTTTGGGTAGCATAGACATTTTAATAATATTTGTTCTGCCAATCCATAAGCATGGAATGTTTTTCCTTTTCTTTGTGTCTTCCTCAATTTCTTTCCTAAATGTTCTATAGTTTTGATAGTACAGATCTTTTACCATTTAATTAGGTTTATTCTTAGGTATCTTGGTTTTTGGTGCAATTGTAGATGGGATTGATTCCTTATTTTCTTTCTTTGGCTTCCTTGTTATTTTACAGAAATGCAACTTATGGATCCAACAGTACATTAAAAGGATTATTCACCACGACCAAGTGGGATTTATTCCAGGGCAGCAAGGTTGGTTCCACATCTGCAAATCAATCAATGTGATACAATACATTAACAAAAGAAAGAACAAGAAACATATGATACTCTCAATAGATGTTGAAAAAGCATTTGACAAAGTACAGCATCCATTCCTGATCAAAACTCTTCAAAGTGTAGGGATAGAGGGCACATACTTCAATACTATCAAAGCCATCTATGAAAAACCCACCACAAATATTCTCAATGGAGAAAAACTGAGAGGTTTTCCGCTAAGGTCAGGAACACGGCAGGGATGTCCGTTATCACCACTGCTATTCAACATAGTATTAGAAGTCCTAGCCTCAGCAATCAGACAACAAAAAGAAATTAAAGGCATCCAAATCGGCAAAGAAGAAGTCAAACTATGACTCTTTGCAGATGATATGATACTATATGGGGAAAACCCAAAGGCTCCATGCCAAAACTGCTAGAGCTTGTACAGGAATTCAGTAAAGTGTCAGGATATAAAATCAATGCACAGAAATCAGTTGCATTTCTTTACACCAACAACAAGACAGAAGAAATAGAAATTAAGGAGTCAATCCCATTTACAATTACACCCAAAACCATAAGATACCTAGGAATAAACCTAACCAAAGAGGCAAAGAATCTATACTCAGAAAACTATAAAGTACTCATGAAAGAAATTGAGGAAGACACAAAGAAATGGAAAAATGTTCCATGCTCATGGATTGGAAGAATAAACATTGTGAAAATGTCTATGCTACCTAAAGCTATCTATACATTTAATGCAATGCCTATCAAAATCCCATCCAATTTTTTCAAAGAAATGGAACAAATAATCCTAAAATTTATATGGAACCAGAAAAGACCTCGAATAGCCAAAGGAATATTGAAAAAGAAAGCCAAAGTTGGTGGCATCGCAATTCCAGACTTCAAGCTCTATTACAAAGCTGTCATCATCAAGACAGTATGGTACTGGCACAAAAACAGACACATAGATCAATGGAATAGAATAGAGAGCCCAGAAATAGACCCTCAACTCTATGGTCAACTAATCTTTGACAAAGCAGGAAAGAATATCCAATGGAAAAAAGCCTCTTCAACAAATGGTGTTGGGAAAATTGGACAGCAACATGCAGAAAAATGAAATTGGACCATTTCCTTACACCACACATGAAAATAGACTCAAAATGGATGAGGGACCTCAATGTGAGAAAGGAATCCATCAAAATCCTTGAGGAGAACACAGGCAGCAACCTCTTCGACCTCAGCCGCAGCAACTTCTTCCTAGGAACAACACCAAAGGCAAGGGAAGCAAGGGAAAAAATGAACTATTGGGACTTCATCAAGATCAAAAGCTTTTGCACAGCAAAGGAAACAGTCAACAAAACCAAAAGACAACTGACAGAATGGGAGAAGATATTTGCAAACGACATATCAGATAAGGGCTAGTATCCAAAATCTATAAAGAGCTTAGCAAACTCAACACCCAAAGAACAAATAATCCAATCAAGAAATGGGCAGAGGACATGAACAGATATTTCTGCAAAGAAGACATCCAGATGGCCAACAGACACATGAAACAGTGCTCCACATCACTGGGCATCAGGGAAATACAAATCAAAACCACAATGAGATACCACCTCACACCAGTCAGAATGGCTAAAATGAACAAGTCAGGAAATGACAGATGCTGGCGAGGATGTGGAGAAAGGGGAACCCTCCTACATTGTTGGTGGGAATGCAAGCTGGTGCAACCACTCTAGAAAACAGCATGGAGGTTCCTCAAAAAATTGAAAATAGAGCTACCTTATGACCCAGCAATTGCATTACTGGGTATTTACCCTAAAGATACAAACGTAGTGATCCAAAGGGGCATGTGTACCCGAATGTTTATAACAGCAATGTCCACAATAGCCAAGTTATGGAAAGAACCTAGATGTCCATCAACAGATGAATGGATAAAGAAGAAGTGGTATATATATACAACGGAATACTATGCAGCCATCAAAAGAAATGAAATCTTACCATTTGCGATGACATGGATGGAGCTAGAGCGTATTATGCTTAGTGAGAGAAGTCAATTGGAGAAAGACAACTATCATATGATCTCCCTGATATGAGGAAGTGGAGATGCACTGGGGTTGGGGGTTAAGAGGGTAGGAAAAGAATAAATGAAACAAGATGGGATCAGGAGGGAGACAAACCAAAAGAGACTCTTAATGTCATAAAACAAACTG
>ML105064.1:0-17600 GCA_003697995.1 Taxidea taxus jeffersonii | reverse complement strand
GGTGGGGGGGAGGGGTGTTGGGAGAGGGTGGTGGGGTTACATTATATGTTTAAATTAAAAAAAACATTGTAAAGAACCACACTCAAGGAAAGACTGAATTATCTTTCTAATCTCTCAATAGAAAATAATATTAAAAAATCTTGGTCATATTAAGAAGTCATCAAAAAGTGTGTAAGAAAAAAGAATTTTAGGCTATTTCAGTTAATAATAAAGATAATACTGTGATTTTAAAAAAAAAGAAATGCAACTTATTTCTGCACTGACTTTTATATCCTGCCACTTTGCTGAATTCCTGTATGAGGTCTAGTAATTTTGGGGTAGAATCTTTTGGGTTTTCAGCAGGGTACCATGTGATCTGTGAAGAGTGACAGTTTCACTTCTTCTTTGAAGATTTGGGTGCCCTTTATTTCTTTTTGTTGTCTGATGACTGAGGCCTGGGCTTCTAGTGCTATGTTGAACAAGAGTGGTGAGAGAGGACAACCCTGTCATGCTCCTGACCTTAGGGGAAAAGCTCTTGGTTTTCCCCTATTAAGGATGATATTCACTGTGGGTTTTTCATGCATGGCTTTTATGATATTGAGGTATGTGCCTTCTATCCCTACATAGTGGAGAGTTTTAATCAAGAAAGGTTGCTTTTTTTGGTCAAATGCTTTTTCTGTATCTACTTAGAGGATCATATGGTTCTTGTCCTTTCTTTAATTAATGTGGTATATCACACTGATTGATTTGCAGATGTTGAACCATACATGCAGCCAGGAATAAATCCCACTTGGTCATGGTGAATAATCCTTTTAATGTACTTTTGGAGCTTATTGGCTAGTATCTTGGTGAGAATTTTTGCATCCATGCTCATCAGGGATAGTTGTTTAAAATTTTCCTTTTTGGAGGAGTCATTGTCTGGTTTTGGGATCAGGGTAATGCTAGCTTCATAGAGTGAGTTTGGAAGTTTTCCTTCAGAGATGTAGGTTAAATTCTTTAGGTTTCCTTTAGAATAGGTTTAATTCTTTAAATATATAGTAGAATTCCCCTGGGAGGCCTTCTGGTCCTGGACTACTATTTGTTGGGAGATTTTTTATTACTGTTTCAATTTCTTTGCTGGCTATGGGTCTGTTCAGGTCTTCTATTTCCTCCTGTTTCAGGTTGGTAGTTTATGTTTCTAGGAATGCATCCATTTCTTCCAGATTACTTGATTTGTTGGCATATAGTTGCTCATAGTATGTTCTTCCAATTGTTTGCATTTCTTTGGTGTTAGCTGTGATCTCTCCTCTTTCATTCATGAATTTATTTGTAACCCAGTATGTGACCTCTTTTATTCATGATTTTAGGTCTTTTTTCATTCTTTTTGATAAGTCTGGCTGGGGTTTATTGATCTTATTCTTTCAAAAAATCAATTCCAGTTTCATTGATCTGTTCCACTGCTTTTGGTTTCTATTTCATTGATTTCTACTCTAATCTTTATTATTTCTCTTCTCATGCTAGGTTTAGGCTTTATTTTTTTCTTTTTCCAGCTTCTTTAGGAGTAATTAGCATGTGCATTTTAGACTTTTCTTGTTTCTTTTTTTTTTTTAAAGATTTTATTTATTTATTTGACAGAGAGAGATCACAAGTAGGCAGAGAGGCAAGCAGAGAGAGAGGAAGGGAAGCAGACTCCCTGCCGAGCAGAGAGCCCGATGCGGGGCTCAATCCCAGGATCCTGGGATCATGACCTGAGCCAAAGGCAGAGACTTTAACCCACTGAGCCACCCAGGTGCCCCACTTTTCTTGTTTCTTGAGAAGGGCCTGTTTCACTATATATACCCTTTGAGAAACACCTTTGTTGCATCCCAAAGATTCTGAAGTGTTCTGTTTTCATTTTGTTCCCATGTATTTTTTAATTCTTCTTTAATTTCTGACCCATTCATTCTTTAGTAGGATGTTCTTTAGCCTCCATGTGTTTGAGTTCTTTCTACATTTCCTCTTATGACTGAGTTCCAGTTTCAAACCATTGTGGTCCAGAAATATGCAGGGAATGCTCTCAATCTTTTGGTATTGGTTGAGACCTGATTTGTAACTCAGTATGTGACCTATTCTAGAGTATGTTTCATGTGCATTTGAGAAGAATGTGTATTCTGTTGCTTTAGGATGAAATGCTCCAAATATATCTGTTAAATCTTTCCAGTCCAGTGTGTCATTCAAGGCCCTAGTTTCCTTGTTGATCTTCTGGTTAGATGATCTGTCCATTCCTGTGACTGGGGTGTTACTATTATTGTATTATTATCATTGTGTTTCTTTAATTTTGTTACTAATTAGTTTATATATTTGGCTGCACCCAATTTAGGGGCATAAATATTTATAATTGTTCATATTCTTGTTGGATAGACCCTCTTATTATAACACAGTGTGCTTCTTCATCTCTTATTGCAGTCTTTGGTTTAAAATCTAGTTTGTCTGATATAAGAATGGCTACTCTAGCTGTCCATTAGTATGATAAATTGTTTTCTACCCCTTCACTCTCAATCTGCAGGTGTCTTTGGGTCTAAACTGAGTCTCTTGTGGACAGCATGTCAATCTTTTTTACCCTATGTCTTCAGATTAGAGCATTTAGTCCATTATATTCAGGATATCTATTGAGTGATATGAATTTAGTGCCATTTCATTACCTGTAAAGTTGATGTTCTTGTAGATTGTGTGCTCCTATCTGGTCTTTGTTACTTGTGGCCTTTCTCTTCACTCAAAGGATTCCATTTAGTTTTTTGTAGGTCTGGTGTACTGGTCACAAATTCCTTTAGTTTTTGTTTGTCCTGGAAACTCTTTATCTTTCCTTCTATTCTAAATGACAGTCTTGCTGGATAAAGTATTCTTGGCTGCATATTTTTTCCCATTGAATATATCATGCCAGTCCTTTCTGGCCTGCCAGGACTCTGGGTCAGGTCTCTGGGTCAGGTCTGTTGCCAGTCTTATGTTTCTACCCTTGTAGGTTAAAGACCTCTTGTCCCTAGCTGCTTTCAGGATTTTCTCTTTATCTCTGAAATTTAAAAGCTTCATTATTATACATTAAGGTGTTGACCTATTTTAATTGATTTTAAGGGGGGAATTCTCTGTGCCTCTTGGACTTGAATGCCTGTTTCCTTCTCCAGATTAGGGAAGTTCTCAACTATAATTTGTTCAAATAAACCTTCTGCCCCTCTTCTTCATCTTCTGGAACCCGTTATCCACATATGATTTCACTTTATGGAATTGCTGACTTCTCAAAGTCTCCCTTCGTGATCTACTAAGTTGTCTCTCTCTCTTCTTTCCAGCTTCTTTGTCTTCCAACATTTTATCTTCTATATCAGTGACACTCTCTTCTGCTTCTTTTATCTTTGCTGGGAAAGCCTCCATTTTTTACTACATCTCAGTAATAGCGTTTTTAATTTCAGCCTGACTAAATTTTAATTTTTTAATTTCTTCAGTAGATTCTCAGTGTCTTCTATGCTTTTTTCAAGTGCAGCTAGTATCTTTATAATTATCGTTTTATTTAAAAAAAAGATTTTTTTTATTTATTTGATAGGGAGAGAGATCACAAGTAGGCAGAGAGGCAGGCAGAGAGAGGGGGAAGCAGGCTTCCTGCTGAACAGAGAGCCCAATGTGGGGCTCGATCCCAGAACCGTGGGATCATGACCTGAGCTGAAGGTGGAGATTTAACCCACTGAGCCACCCAAATGCCCCTAATCATTGTTTTAAATTCTAGTTCAGACATCTTACTTATATCCATATTGCTTTAACCCCTGGCAATGAGTAATAACCCTCTCTGTCTTTAGTGGTGAATTTCTCTATCTCATCATTATGTCCAGAAAAGATAGAAGAAAGAGATAAAACAACAAAACCAAAAATAAAATAAATCACAAGAAAACAAAAACAAAATAAAATAAGAAAAAAAAATCAAACCAGAAACAAAACAGACAAAGCAAAATACTAGATGCTGTGTGTATTTTGGTCTGTTTGTTAAAAGAAACCAGATTCCCAAATAGGAAAGAAAGACAAACATATACATATGAAAATAAAGTAAAATTCAATAAATGGAAACCAAAAATAAAAAAATACATAACATATATATACATATATATGTGTACTATGTATATATGTATATATACATACAATAAAAATTAGAAAAGAATAAGAGTTGAAAAATATAGCTAAAAATTAAAACTGAACTGAAGAATAACAACAAATTATGAATACTATATACTGCTTCCCCAAGAGCTGAAGTTTTGCAGTTCTCTATGATCAGTAAACTTAGCGGTAGCTCGTTGTTCCTGCTGATCTTCTTGAGTAGGGGGCTGTTGTGCTGACTCACAGATGCCCTTGTCCTGGTGGAATTGTGCCTCTTTTTCCAGAGGGCTGGGCCCCAGATTACCTTATGTGGTGCTATTTTTCTCTTTGAAGGCTTTCAGCACTGATGCGGGAGAAGAAAATGGTGGCACTCCACTCTTTAGACCCAGAGATGAAAGTTCACAAACCACTCTCCCTCACTCTTCAGTGAGCTCTCACAGAAAAGCAATCACTATTTTCTCCCTGATTTCCATCCGAACTCTGCATTCACTCAGATTGTGCTTGAGCATTTTTATCTCAGTCATGTGACTGACTTTCAACTCTCTAAATTTTAGGGACTCCTGTGGTGTAGACCCATGCCCTTACTCCTGAGGGAAGAAGGGGGTATCTCACTATGCTTCTGGCTTTTGCTGGACCCCTGTCCAGAGAGCAGTCATGTGACCATGAAGTAGTTTGCAGTTTATGGCAACACCAAGTAGAAAGTTGGTGTCTAGACTTGTTTTCAGCCAGCTTCCCTGCTCTGCCTGGGAAGTCTGCCACACTCTGTTCTTGTGAACCTGAGGATCCCAAGACCATGCTGTCTCACCTGGGGTTCCATCCTGCTCCACCACCTGAGCACCTTTAAGCCAGGGACGTCCCCCACTGTAGTAGACTTCCAAAAGTTTTGATTTTTTGCTCTGCTGCTTATAATACTTGTGGTAGCCTCCTTAATCTAGCTCCCTTGCATGCTATATCCTCCTATCGGATGTTGCCTTGGTTTCAACTCTCCACACCTCCTACATTCCAAAAAGTGGTTGCTTTTCCATGTGTAGAATTGCATCATTTCTTTTCTCAGATCTCCCATTGATCTGACAGGTTTTCAGAATGATTTGATAACTATCTAGCTGAATTCCAGGGACCAGACAGACTTAGGGTCCTCTTCACCATCTTAACTCCTCTCTCCACACACAGGATTCCTGGTGAATAGAACCTTTTATCCTGTAATGTCATGTTCTACCCTGGAAATATTCTTTGCTGTGAAGTGTATCTTTAGTGGTTGGCTTTTTTAGTTTAGCATGTTTCAAGGTTTATGTCTATTGAAGTTATGTATCAGTACTTTGTTCCTTTTTATGGCTAAATTATATTGTATTTTACAAATATATCATTTTATTTACCCATTCTTCTAGGTTGTTTCCATCTTTTGGCTATTGTGAATATTGCTGTTATGACATTTGTACTCAAGTTTTATTTGAGTATTTTTTTAAGTTGGGGGGACATATATACAAAAATATAATTACCACAAGTCAGGCCAAGTAGTTTCTTAGCTTATTAATTATGTACCAAGTGTCAATCATCTTATAGTTACGCTAATTATACTGTTCTGGGATTTGGCTTTTTTTTCTTTTTTCTTTTTTAAGTAGGCTCACTGCCCAGTGTGGGGCTTCACCTCATGACCCTGAGATCAAAAGTCGCATGCTTTATCAACTGAGCCTGCCAGGTGCCCCTGGAAGTCAGTTCTTTAGAATACTGAAAGATTGTTAAATAGCTAATGGTACTTGGAGATTGTATTGTCTCCACTAAGGAAATAAATTTGTTTCTCCCTCATTGCAGTGTGAAGCTGCCCTGGTAAAAGGGCATGGTATATAATTTCTGCTGGGCTTCCAGGGACACCTTTAATGTGAGGAAAAAATAAAGAAGTATCATGCACCTGAAAAGGAAAGACAAATATGGAGGCAGCTCAAAACAAGTGTTATGCCTCTTCTTTTGGCATCAGACAGCTCTCCCAGTGGATTCTTGAACCTGAGAAAATACAATATTCTCTTTGGAGCTGCCAAGAGGATGATTTGGAAATAAAAATGAGTGGAACTACTGGTACAATGGAGCAAAAGGATGATCCCAAGAACCAATTCTTCTTCTTTCTCATTTCGTTGGTCTTGAAGATCTTATTTATAATTACTATTGTTTTGCAAAATTGCTTGGATTAGTAGTTATAAAGTTTTTGTGTGAAGGCAAAACTAAGAGAGAAAGAGAGAGAGAAAGAAAGAAGGGAAAAAGAAAAATGCCTACGCTCTACAATGTTAATAAGAACTGATATGTAGGCATAATTTTGGATTGGGAATTCTAGCTTATTGAAAATAAATTTTATTTGGGTGGCAAAATATTTGAAGAACATTATTGTATACTTCTGAATATTAAGAACCAAGTTTCTTCTGGCAACTTCTGAAAATATCCAAAACATGAATCGAGTGGAGCTCACAGCAATAATTTTCCTTAACTATTTTAATAAATGATGAATAATCATAAAAGATCATTTGAAGTATCAAAAGAAAATATGTTCAGATTTCACTTTGACTATTCCACCTCCAGCAAGTATTTCTGAGTGTCTAATATGTAGATGGTCTGTTTCAGGTGGTTGGGATATATTATGAACAAAACATAAAAATTCCTGCCCTCAATGGAGGCTTTGAAAAATTAGCATAAAGACCCTCAGTAGGCAGGCAGACAGAAAATGGACTCTTCCAGTATCTCTAGATGTGGCATCCATCTGTTGGGATAAAAGCCATTACATGGAAAGGAGATCAGCCAGGCAGGGAGAAGGGAGCATTCATGGCTTTAGCACAGACCATGGTCTCTAGCTGATAATGTATTATTACACAGAGAGGTATTCTGTGGGCAGCAGATTAAGCCTAAATACACAATCATGGGATTTTGTCCCCTGGACTTTCAATGAATGGCTGACTACCTAGGTGAATTCATTTCATTCTAGTGGGTAGATGATCTTGAACTTAATAGCAAATCCAATCATAATTCTAAAGATTACATATAAAAAGGGTTATGAGGGAGAGGATTCTAAATATATTAAGAAACTGAGAAAAAGTTTTAAGAAAGAATTAAAGACTTTCTTTATATTATCACTTATTATAAAAACAGAGCAAACAGTAACCTCTTGATTATTTTCAGGGAATAGCACTAACTAGTTATTATCTTCTTTTTTGCAGATGCATCTTGGCAAGGGCATTGGCAGCTCTAGTGTGGGATGTTCCATTTCCAAAGTCCTAGGAGGTATTATCCTTTTGCTGACTGAAACACTCTTCAGTGAAAAATTCACTATCAGGCTGGAAAGATAGAATATTTTGGCTCATATGAGTTCTATGCTAGCCCTGTTCCCAAAAAGAGGATATGTTGCTAACAGAATGTAGGGAATGGGTCATGAGCAGTCTTGTGCAATATCTTTACAAATGACAAGTTAGCATATGAACATATTTAAAATCAGTAGGTTAGGGTGAATTATCAAATGGCATGTGGAATTGGATATTAATACAGAAGGCAAAAAATGTAGATTCTTAGGTCAAATGACATCAAAGGAAGCACTGGATATATACTTTTACTTTGTATGCAGTTAAGATGGTGGTTACTTTGCTCTGTCAGTATAATGATGGATCCAGGTATCAATGTTGACAATCAGGATAGTGGAGACTTGCTCAACAGCTTGATTCCAGTCACCATTATAGAAGAGTCACTTAACAAGGGCATCTAGTTTAACAACTCAGATGTGCTTAGCAGCTGACTCCCCCTACCCCTCACAGTTCACAGCACCAAAGAGGAGTGCTTTTGTCAGCCTGTAGTTTTACTACCAGTGTGTCAAACAGGCACAGTAAGAACCGGAGTCAATAAAAATGCCACAAGTTTCAAATGGAGTATTTGCAAGTGTTGAGAACATCCTTGTGTCCTGCCCATTGAGAGGAGCAGCCACATAATTTTTTGGGTCTGCATAATCAATTTTGGGGTCTTCAAGGTTGAAGAGTCAGTGTCCAGTGATTCCCACTAGCCTGTCAGTGAACCAGGCCCGATTAAGAGTAACTTCTATAAATTGAGGGCCTACTAAGCCAGCAGCTTTGCTTCAGGCAAGAGTGGGGGATACATTTCCTTGTAAGGGGCAGCTGCTGCAATGTTTGCTGGGATCAGGGCAGCTGTATTCTTAAATATACCATGTACATTTTACACCTGAGGCTTGTGTCCTTTTTATCTTGTTAGGCAGTTGAGCCTAAGAGTAAGCTAATAGCTGCTTTACAAAAGGAGTATACTTGGGAGCCTTGTTAGGGTATCAAGTCAAACCACCCTTCTCCCTGACCCCAAGGGCATCTCCTTTTGCCAGAAATTCCAATCAACAGAATGACTAATTACAGAGACTGAAGCACAAAGTGGTCATTAAAGGCTGTGGGACCTCAAAGGTATCTTCTTTACACACAATTCTTCCTGACTGGAAGAATCCCTTCTGAATTATGGGAAGGGGAAGTATAGCATATAACACATTCCTACTACACTTTCAGATTTAGAAGTAACCACAGTATACTGCACTGGTCAAAAGGGCCCTATTTATTCACAGGCTCACATTCATTTCCCTTGCCTACTGTAACCTCTGCCCTAATAACATTTTTTAAATCTAGATACACCCTACCTCTATGTCAAGTGGTAAGATGTTGATTTGGGCACCTGTATCCCATAAAGCCGTAAGTTTGAGCCCCTTTCCTCTCTCAAAGTTCCCCCAAGTACTTGGGTGGGTGCCAATGGCCTTGGGTCCCCATTAGAGACAGGAAGCTTTCCCTTGGGGGAGGAGTCAAGATGGCAGAGAAGTAGCAGGCTGAGAGGACATCAGGCAGCAGGAGATCAGCTAGCTTATCAAATCATTCCAAACACCTACAAATCCAAAGGAGATCGAAGAGAAGAAGAGCAACAACTCTAGAAACAGAGAATTGACCACTTTCTGAAAGGCAGGACCAGCAGAGAAGTGAATCCAAAGCGACAGGAAGATAGACCCCAGGGGGAGGAGCTGGCTCCTGGCAAGCAGCAGAGCAATGGAGCACAAAATCAGGACTTTTAAAAGTCTGCTCCATGGAGGGACATCGCTCCAGAGGCTAAACCGGGGTGAGGACCTCGCAGGGACAGTGTGGCCTCAGGTCCTGAAGGGTCACAGAAGGATTGGGGGATCTGAGTGTCACAGAGCTCACAGGTATTGGAGCAGGGAAGCTGGCTATGGAGACAGAGCCGAGGAGTGAGCTCTCAACTCGGGGTTACCTTGAACCATAATCTGTGACACAGGCCGGTGCTCTGTGCGTGGGGTCCCCACAAGATCCGGGGAGACTCCAACTGGAAGAGCTCAGGGATCTGTGGGGGTTCGGGGACTCCAGGTGGGGCTGTGTGCCAGAGACAGAGACGCTTGGTCACAGGCTGGGTGAGCTCGGGGTGCAGCCAGAGGCCAGGGAGATGGGAGTGATTGCATGCTTTCCTCCAAGCGCGGCTGGAGGCTGGGGAGACGGGAGTGATTGAGCGCTTTTCTCTGAAGGCGCACTGAGGAGTGGGGCCCTGAGCTCTCGGCCTCGGGCTGGAGATTGGGATGCCGCCATTTTTATTCCTGTCCTCCAGAACTCTACAGAAAGCGTTCAGGGAAAAAGGCTCCCGAAAGCGAACCCGAGCAGATTACTTAGCCCATCCCCTGGTAAGGGTGGTACAATTCCGCGTGGGGCAGACACTTGAAAATCACTACAACAGGCCCCTCCCCCAGAAGATCAATAGGAAATCCAGCCAAGACCAAGTTCACTTACCAAGGAGAACAGCAGAATTCCAGAGGAGGAGAAAGCAAAGCATGAAATTCATGGCTTACTCCCCACGAATCTTTAGTCTTGCAAAGTTAATTAATTTTTAAAATTTTTTTTCTCTTCTAATTTATTTAACGTTTACCCTTTCCTCTTTTAACATTTTTTAACTAGTTTATCTTAATACCTTCCTAAAAAAAATCTTGTTTGAACCTTCATTATTATAGTCATATTTTATCCTTCATTGTATCTAACTTTATTCTTTGTATACAGATAGGGTTTTTCTTCTAAAAAATTTGGGGTACAACTTCTTCTAATAGATCAAAATACACCCTAAATCTAGCACCGGGCTTGATCTAGTCTCCAGCCCAAGCAAGTTCTCTCCACTTTATTATTTTTTTTTTTATTCTCCCAACCAACTTACCTTATCAACTCCTTTGTTAGAAATTTAAAAAAAAATTTTTTTCATCTTTATAGTCATATTCCATCCCTTTATTGTGCTTACCCTTATATATGTTTTTCATTCTTTAAAAATTTGGGAGGTAGTTTCTTCTAAGAGACCAAAATACTCCCAAAATTAAGTTGGTGACCCTGTTCTAGTCACCAGTCTAATATATACATTTTTTCTTTTTTTATATTTTTTCTTTATTTGTGTTCTTTTAAAAAATTTTTTTTCCTCTTTTCTGAACTTCTTTTTAACCCCTTTCTCCCCCTCCCCCCACGATTTGGGGCCTCTTCTGATTTGGTTAAAGCACATTTTCCTGGGGTCTTTGCCACCCTTTTAGTATTTCATTTGCTCCTTCACATATTCTTAGCTGCACAAAATGACAAGGTGGAAAAACTCACCACAAAAAAAAAAAAAAAAAAAAAAAAAAAAGAACAGGAGACAGTACCGAAAGCTAGGTACCTAATCAATACAGACATTGGTAATATGTCAGATCTAGAATTCAGGATGATGATTCTCAAGGTTCTAGCCAGGCTTCAAAAAGGCATGGAAGATATTAGAGAAACCCTGTCCAGAGAAATAAAAGCCCTTTCTGGAGAAATAAAAGAACTAAAATCTAACCAAGTGGAAATAAAAAAAGCTATTAATGGGGTGCAATAAAAAATGGAGGCTCTTACTGCTAGGATAAATGAGGCAGAAGAAAGAATTAGTGATATAGAAGACCAAATGACAGAGAATGAAGAACCTGAGCAAAAGAGAGACAAACAACTACTGGACCATGAGGGGAGAATTCGAGAGATAAGTGATACCATAAGACGAAACAACATTAGAATAATTGGGATTCCAGAAGAAGAAAGAGAGAGGGGAGCAGAAGGTATATTGGAGAGAATTATTGTAGAGAATTTCCCTAAAATGGCAAAGGGAACAAGCATCAAAATACAGGAGACACAGAGAATCCCCCTCAAAATCAGTAAGAATAGGTCCACATCCTGTCATCTAATAGTAAAACTTACAAGTCTTAGTGACAAAGAGAAATCCTGAAAGCAGCTCAGGACAAGAAGTCTGTAACATACAATGGTAGAAATATTAGATTGGCAGCAGACATATTCACAGAGACCTGACAGGCCAGAAGGAACTGGCATGATATATTCAGAACACTAAATGAGAAAACATGCAGCCAAGAATACTATATCCAGCCAGGCTATCATTGACAAGAGAAGGAGAGATAAAAAGCTTCCAGGACTAACAAAAACGGAAAGAATTTGCAAACACCAAACCAACTCTACAGGAAATATTGAAAGGGGTCCTCTAAGAAAAGAGGGACCCTAAAAGTAGTAGATAATAAAGGATCAAAGACAATATACAGTAACAATCACCTTACAGGCAATACAATGGCACTAAATTCATATCTCTCAATAGTTACCCTGACTGTAAATGGGCTAAATGCCCCAATCAAAAGACTCAGGGTTTCAGAATGGATAAAAAAACAAAACCCATCAATATGCTGCCTACAAGAAACTCATCTTAGACCTGAAGACACCTCCAGATTGAAGTGAGGGGGTAGAAAACAATTTACCATGCTAATGGACATCAGAAGAAAGCTGGGGTGGCAATCCTTATATAAGATCAATTAGATTTTAAGCCAAAGACTATAATAAGAGGTGAGGAAGGACAGTATATCATACTTAAAGGGTCTGTCCAACAAGAAGATCTATGAATTTTAAATAACTATGCCCCTAACATGGGAGCAGCCAACTATATAAACCAATTAATAACAAAATCAAAGAAACACATTGACAAGAATACAATAGTAGGGAACTTTAACACGCCCCTCACTGAAATGGGCAGATCATCCAAGCAAAAGATCAACAAGGAAATAAAGGTCTTAAATGACACACTGGAGCAGATGGACATCACAGATATATTCAGAACATTCCATCCCAAAGCAACAGAATACACATTCTTCTCTAGTGCCCATGGAACATTCTCCAGAATAGATCACATCCTGGGTCATAAATCAGGTCTCAACCGGTATCGAAAGATTGGGATCATTCCCTGCATATTTTCAGGCCACAATGCTCTGAAGCTAGAACTCAATCACAAGAGGAAATGTGGAAAGAGCACAAATACATGGAGATTCAACAGCACCTTTCTAAGGAATGAATGGGTCAATCAGGAAATTAAAGAATTGAAAAAAAATCATGGAAACAAATGATAATGAAAACACAACGGTTCAAAATCTGTGGGACACAGCAAAGGCAGTCCTGAGAGGAAAATATATAACGATACAAGCCTTTCTCAGGAAACAGAAAGGTCTCAAATACACAACCTAACCCTACACCTAAAGGAGCTCGAGAAAGAACAACAAAGAAAGTCTAAACCCAGCAGGAGAAGAGAAATAATAAAGATCAAAGCAGAAATCAATGAAATAGAAACCAAAAAACAATAGAACAAATCAATAAAACTAGGTGCTGGTTCTTTGAAAGAATTAATAAGATTGATAAATCCCTGGCCAGACTTATCAAAAAGAAAAGAGAAGGGACCCAAATAAATAACATAATGAATGAAAGAGGAGAGATCACAACCAACTCAAAAGAAATACAATTATAAGAACATACTATGAGCAACTATACACCAGCAAATTTGACAATCTGGAAGAAATGGATGCATTCCTAGAGATGTATAAACTACCAAAACCGAGCCAGGAAGAAATGGAAAACCTGAATAGACCCATAACCAGTAAGGAGATTGAAGCAGCCATTAAAAATCTCCCAAAAACAAGCACCCAGGGCCAGACGGCTCTCCAGAGGAATTCTACCAAAGATTTAAAGAAGAATTAATACCTATTCTGAAACTGTTCCAAAAAATAGAAATGGAAGGGAAACTTCCAAATTATTTCATGAAGCCACATTACCTTGATCCCAAAGCCAAAAACCCTGTCAAAAAGGAAAATTACAGACAAATATCCTTGATGAACACTGATGCAAAAATTCTGACCAAAATACTAGCCAGTAGGATCCAACAGTACATTAAAAGGATTATTCACCATAACCAAGTGGGATTTATTCCTGGGCCACAAGGTGGGTTCAACATCTGCAAATCAATCAATGTGATATAATACATTAATACAAGAAAGAACAAGAACCACATGGTCCTCTCAATAGATGCTGAAAAAGCATTTGACAAAGTACAGCATCCATTCCTGATCAAAACTCTTCAAAGTGTAGGGATAGAGGGCACATACTTCAATACTATCAAAGCCATCTATGAAAAACCCACCGCAAATATCATTCTCAATGGAGAAAAACTAAGAGGTTTTCCGCTAAGGTCAGGAACACGGCAGGGATGTCCGTTATCACCACTGCTATTCAACATAGTATTAGAAGTCCTAGCCTCAGCAATCAGACAACAAAAAGAAATTAAAGGCATCCAAATCGGCAAAGAAGAAGTCAAACTATGACTCTTTGCAGATAATATGATACTATATGTGGAAAACCCAAAAGCCTCCACTCCATAACTGTTAGAGCTTGTACAGGAATTCAGTAAAGTGTCAGGATATAAAATCAATGCACAGAAATCAGTTGCATTTCTTTAGACCAACAACAAGACAGAAGAAAGGAAGCTTTCCCTTAAAACAGCTGATGTTGGGGTATATGGAGGTATGAGTGGCTTCATAACATTAAAGAAGCATTTACTTTACTTGCATGAGGTGTGCTCACATTTCAGCCAAAAATCTTCCAATAATTTAGGTTCATTGAAAGCCCTATAACAGATGGTATCATCTATTTCATTACATTGAAAGGAGATTTTTTTTTAGGTTTATTTATTTATTTATTTATTTACTTGTTAGAGAGAGAGAGAGCGAGCGAGCACAGGCAGACAGAGAGGCAGGCAGAGGCAGAGAGAGGAGCAGGCTCCCTGCCGAGTAAGGAGTCTGATGTGGGACTCGATCCCAGGATGCTGGGATCATGACCTGAGCCGAAGGCAGCCGCTTAACCAACTGAGCCACCCAGGCGTCCCTGAAAGGAGATAAAAACTGAATTCTCTGATGATCTTTTAGGGATTCCTCACAACACCAACCCTTTAATAAGTGTTGTACCCACTGACTGATGTAAGTTTGGCTTACATAATAACTTTCTACCTCCCCAGCAGAGGGATGGCTAAATTAGGTTCAGAAGGAAACAGATTTAAACATGTAAGAGCTCAATAGAATCAAGCTTACTGATTGATCACAAAATGTTCAAAAGGTAAAGATGTGAATGAGAATTTTGTTCCACATATATCAGGCACCCTGGCTGTTACTGTGTAAAAGCTGTCATGTTAAAGCATGATACTTTACAACTTCATGGCTGTTCTGTGTCATCTCCACTTTATTCTGACAGCATCCTAGTAGTGTCAGTGAGGTCCTTTGTCACAAATGATTGTGCATAAGACATGAACATCCATAGTCCAAAGAAATACATGGAAGAAAGGGAGACTAGGAAATTTTCTGAGTTATCTAAAGGGCATGGCTTCTTTCAAAAGGGCTTTCCACAGTACCTTGAAAGAAATATCAGCCTATGTCTATTCTCTGATAGACTTTCAGGGTTGCTTTTTGGATAAAATTCTTCCTACATTCATATTTATATGTGTGGGTTTTCTGGAGTCAAATGACTTGGTCTTCCAAACAGAAGGGTTTTCCATAGTTATTATTATCAATAGGGTTTTCCCTCTCCCTGAATTCTCTGGAAAACATTTAGAGTTGACTTCTTATACAATTTTCCAAGTTCATTACATTCATAAGATTTTCCCCCACTGTGAATTCTCTGATGTATTCTGAGGTTTGATTTCTGGCCAAAAGTTTTCCCACATTTGTTACACTGAAACGGTTTCTCCCCTGAATGAATTCTCTGATGATCACCAAGGATTGCCTTCCGGACAAATTCTTTCCCACATTCATTACACTTAAATGGTTTCTCCCCAGTATGAGTCCTCTGATGCACTCTAAGGGTGGATGTCCGGGCAAAAGTTTTCCCACACTCATTACATTTAAATGGTTTTTCTCCTGTGTGTGTTTTCTGATGTTGAATGAGATGGTCTTTTCGCCAGAAGGATTTTTCACATTCATTACATTGATATGTTTTCTCATCACCGTGAGTTCTCTGATGTATCCTGAGGTTTGACTTCTGACCAAAAGTCTTCCCACATTCATTACACTGAAAGGATTTCTCCCCTGTGTGAATTCTATGATGATCTCTGAGGGTTGACTTTTGAACAAAAGTTTTCCCACATTCACTACATTTATAGGGTTTCTCTCCTGTATGAATTCTCTGATGTCCCCTGAGGGTTGACTTCTGGACAAATGTTTTCCCACATTCATTACACTTATAGGGTTTCTCTGCTGTGTGAATTCTCTGATGTGTACTGAGGTGTGACTTCTGGGAGAAAGTTTTTCCACATTCATTACATTCAAATGGTTTCTCTCCTGTGTGAGTTCTTTGATGCTGAATGAGATGTCCTTTTTGAAAGAAGGATTTACCACATTCATTACATTTATAGGGTTTTGTCTCAGAGTGAGTTCTCTGGTGTACTTTGTGGGCTGACACCTGGTAGGATTTCCTATTTTCATGATAGTCAAAGGATGTATTCCCAGTTTGTGTTCTGTCATTACATACCAATGGGTTCTCTTCCATGACAATTCTCTGAAGTTGAGTGAGGTGTGACTTCCTGTTGAAATTATTTCCATTTGCATTACATTCATTGTGTTTCACAGGCATGTTAAACTTACTGTATTCCTTGAGAGCTGATTTCCCACAGAAGGATTTCCCACACTGGTTAAGAGGAGAGTGTTTCCCCCCTATCCCAGTTCTTTTATAGTCAAAGACAGTTATTTTTTCGCTTTTCCCTCTAAATTCATCATCTTTACAGGATTTTTCTCTTGTGTGAATACTCTTACATGTAACACAAGCAGCCTCACCATAGATGGCTTTTCCAGTTCCATCATATTTAAAAGCTTGTTCCAATGTTTGACACTTTTGATTCCCAGGAAGATTTTCCTTATAACTGAGAGCTTTTCCATTTTTATTATATTGATGAAACTCCTCTTCAGTATGAGTTCTCTCAAACTTAATTTTGAAAGACATATTTTCACATACACTATAGCAATTTGGTTTTTTTGTTGGATAGGTTCTATTATTAATGATAAATTGGGAAATATTTTGCAAATTTACTCCCCATGAGTCATATTTACAGGATATTTTTGTTGAAACAGGAGCTATGTGCATATTAAGCTGTTTTCCCAAAACTTTCTCTTCCTTTATAGTCAATGGTTTATTATTGATGAATATTATTTCCTGCAAGTGTTTATCTTGGATTTTCTTGTTCCTCTTCATCAGGTCATCATCTCTGTAATCTTCTAAAACAGAGATAAATTGAAGACACCTTATAAACCTCATATTTGTTATGGGTGGGAAATATATAGCCTATATATTGCATTTCATTTATTGGTTTTCCAAGATTAAATAATTTATATGTGTGTGTAACCTCACCCTCCTTTAACCAACTGAGCCACCCAGGTGCCCCTCTCTCACCCTCCTTTAAAAACAATATTGATATAGTGAAAATGAGAGAGAAAACTGGTAATAAATATATATCTGTATTTGGATTGTGATAAAGTGCATTTTCCTATTGGGGTGGAGAAAGAATAGAAATGAGACTTTTACAGGAGTGGTTAATTTAGGGAACAGGAAAACCAGATAATGGGATGAACACAATGGGACTATATAAACTTAAGTACAGTAACAAAAGAATTGGGAGATAATGAATACTGATGGACTAGGCCCAACAGGGGAAGAGTTTGCTTTGAGGAAATATATTACAGTCCTATACACCTAGGCTATACTGATAGAATACTCAAGGGCTTACTGTTTCCAATTTGCTATTCCTTATTTCCATTCAATTCTTCAACATACAATCAAAATTGATAGTACAACCTTCCTCACGATTAAATGAAGAAGTTTATAGCTCAGGATCTAACCCATCTTATAGCCATAAGTCACAGAAATACAAACAAGTGTAAAACTGATAAAAGGAAATCTATTCTTGCAACTAAATTAGATTCACTGCTCAATTCCTGCTGTGGGACCTTTATTTTATCAAAATTCAATGGTTAAGTCAGAATGGCTAAAATTAACAAGTCAGGAAACAACAGATGTTGGTGAGGATAAGGAGAAAGGGAACCCTCCTACATTGCTGGTGGGAATGCAATCTGGTGCAGCCACTCTGGAAAACAGTGCAGCCACTTTGGAAAACAG
>ML105063.1:24804-43441 GCA_003697995.1 Taxidea taxus jeffersonii | reverse complement strand
GCAATTTAAGAAAAAGAACCACATATCATGTCATCCCGTCAAAAAAACACACACAATGAACTTCATGGATCAGAATACTACCCAACACAAGGCAACCACTTAAAAAAAATGGATGAATGAATCAGTAAACATGAGTGTTATGCAGAGGACAGCTGGCATCTCTGTTAATTCTTCAGAGAGAAAAACAAGAAAAAATAATGAACTTATGCTATAGAATACAGACCACTTGTGAGAAAATAGAAGGAATTTACCAAAAAATGTCTGTTAATAAAAAGGATTTCCCAAAAATGCTGAGTAGTCTGCATATAACTTTGAAACGTAAGGTGAAATACTGCTTGCCAACAAGGAAATGACCAAGTCTGATGATATTATCAACTTTATGATAAAGGTACATACTACTTTTCACATTCAAGTCCAGATTGAAAATAACTTTCATCTATATGGCACATGACTATATCCAAGATACCTCATAGGTATTATTTCATTTGACCCTCAAATCATGATTATCCTCACTTAATGATTCTCAGAAAAGTTATCCTGCTTTATGCCTTTGGCCAAGTCTCTTATTCAAACACTTGGTGCTGAGAATTAGGGTTGTCTTTGTTCAGAGTTTGTTCTGATTTTAGGAAAACAGAACTGTTCAGTATTTCTCCTAAAACTGAGGTGTAACTTAGCATCCATTTAAAATCCAGGTCAAAAAGCTTACGAGTTTCTTAAACATTTCTTTGGAAGGGAAAAAGATGATTTTTAACACAGTGCATATAAAAATCCACCTAAAAAGAAATAAAATCTTTTATTATGTTTTATTTTGTGATAAGAACATATACAAAGTCTTCACAAAAAATTCTACAAATAGGTCAAAACAGAATTTTCACTATCTCTAGCTCATTCCAGTCAGTATGCTTAGTAATCAGTACCAAGAATTTAACATTAGAGAAAACAAATACCTCCAAATTATTGCTGTACAAACAACAATGACTTTCAAGAGAAGTTATGCTTGATGATATTTCTTTAAAGAAAACTATATCAATCAATTTATAATATATTCATCATAAATTAGGGAAATGGTAATTACACTTTTAAATACCAACAGGATACTCTGTGGGTATAAAAACAATGTTTTACTCCTCTGTACTGGTTAACTCTTAGACTGGAAGTCATTTTGAAATTGACAAATTAGGAAAACTGCCTATTCTTTTAGAGTATATCAATAAAGAATATAGAATTAGATAGGTTTTAAATTCCTCCAGGCAATTTTGCTACTTAATTTTTCTAACTAAAATTAACATCTTTAAAGTAATCTAATAAAAATAATTTCAATAATCAGAATTTTGGGTGACAGCCCTTTAAATAGTGAAACAATACTATATTCCAGTTACATATCATCAATCTACTGAGCCTGAGATGATTTAGATCTGTATGACTTTAAAATTACCTACATCAGCTAGTCTGGCAGATAAAATAAACAAATCACTAATTTTATTTTGTAACTGTACTCTCTGCCCAAAGATTTTCAAAATAAATTAGAGCCTTTAAAACAAATATGCAATGTCTATATATGAAATTTCAGTTCTGAGTGAAGAATATTCACTAAATTTAAAAAGTGAATTTTCCTCCCCAAAAAGCACTCATTAACACGAATAATTCCTCAATAAAATTTTTTAAATCTAATTGACCTTAACAAGCATATATTAGTTTCTGTATTTCTGAAATACTATTCAGAATCCTCCCACATTTTAAGTTTCAACGTGACTACTCCTTGATATCATCTACTGAGCTTATGGCTGCAGGCCTGAGTATATTCACTATTTTAGTAAGAGGTATTTTTAAACTAATAAATATCTCTCTAATCATACTAGTAAGAAGGCAGCATGACCTACTGTGGAAAACTCAATACTAGGAGACATGATATTAGAACTGAATTCTTGGCTTTGCCATGGACACATTATATGTCCCTAAATAGGTCACAATTTTCATATTCCATTTACTGCCCTGGGCACAGTTCTTCTAAAGTAAACTACTTAGCACAGCACCCTGCATACAACAGACAATTAAACAGTAGCTGACTGATTATTAGACTATGTTTCAAAGTTGAGGTAAGAAAACCTGGTGTTTGGCTTCATCAGTAATATGAGACAGAACCACAGAAGATCTACACTTTAGGGTGGCTTACCCATAATACAGATTGAGAGGGACCCTAGTGAGCAGGAAGCTCATTGTGGGTGCTCCCAAGATGATCACTTGTGATGGCAGGGCAGAAAGAGATGTGGGGCTCTGCAGTCACAAACTATGTCTTGGCTGACCCTGGAGGGGTCAAAGATAGCATGGTAGAGTTGTTCTGAATTGGAATGGAACATTTATAATACCTCATTAGTCAGTCATTGGATGCAGGTTGCCCTGTTCAGCTGAGGTAAGGGCAATCTCCAGAATTTTGAGCATTCAGGTGCCAATACTGGGGAGCTAGGGGAATGAGTACTCCGTCCTGATGAGGGGGATCTGGCAGTGAACCAGGGTCCTACCAGGATCCCTTCTGAATCTAGACTTTTGATGATGCTTTAGCTTTCAGAAACAATCAAACCCAAATCATCATTATGAAATCTGTGACAAAAAAATACATATTGCAAGGTTTCATTTACACCAAGTGTAAGAACAGGTAGAACTAATCTATATTGATAGAGGTCAGAATAGCTGTTACCTAGTGGGAGGGAGCATGAGAACCCTTTAGGGGTGCTGATCATGGTATGTATCTTGAACTTGAGTCCATATACATAAAATATACACACATGTATCTATGTGTGGTTTTCCCAAAGATTTACAAGAAAAGAGATTACATAAAATGCTGTTAATATTTTATAAGATAAACATTTGACTTTACAATATATAAACTGAATATAATTTTTAAGAAGTTTATAGTCTTGTATTATTCTGGTTCTGACAATTCCTTTATGCCTCCTTTAATTCTGATAAATTATTTTAAGTATTTATACTCAAGGCATTCAAATGCCTCAAAAATAAAACAAAAGACAAAATGATAAACTTGGATATCAACTGGGCTTAAGTAGTCAAATATAGAAACAAAATAGAGTAACACTGGACAGAGACTTGCAAAACTGCCATTTAAAATCAGAACTACAGTAAAGATTTAGATAAATCATATGGCTTATCACCATGTATTTTAAAAAGACTAAGTATAGTGCTGCCACCTAGTAGACAAAGCTGATAATAACCAATTTCAGTTCCGAAAGGTTACATACATCTTATAGAAAATACAGAAATGCCTTTTTGTTTATTTATTCATTTTGGGTTTTCCCCCCCTTAATTCCACCTCTGAATAAAAGGAGATACTGGTTTCCAATTATATGGACTGTATAAGTCACGGGACCTAAGAGGCACAGCATAAAGGAATGCAATCAACAATGTAATAGTGATATATCAAGACACGTTAGCTACAGTTGTAGCAAAGACAGCATAATGTATAAACTTGTCAAATCACTATGTTGTGTAACTGAAACTAGTGTCAACTACACTAAAATCAAAAAATTAATTTCTGAAAACCCAGAAATGCTAAATTTTACATTATTTAACAATACTTTGCCAAAATATACCTTAAAGGTTACCAAGTTCAGAGGCGCCTGGGTGGCTCAGACGGTTAAGCGTCTGCCTCTAGCTCAGGTCATGATCCCATGATCCTGGAATCGAGTCCCACATCAGGCTCCCTGAGCAGGGAGCCTCCTTCTCCCTCTCCGTCTGCCTGCTGCTCTGCCTACTTGTGCTCTCTCTCTCTCTGTTAGGTAAATAAAATCTTAAAAAAAAAAAAAACTAACTAACAAGTTTAGACAGCAGCTAAAAAAAAAAAATCAAATAAATTATGTTCTCAAACAAAAAAAGAAATACACGATTTCTGGGACACCTGGGTGGCTCAGTTGGTTAAGTCTTTGGGCCTTTAGCTCAAGTCATGATCCGAGAGTCCTGGGATCAAGCTCCATGTCAGTCTCTCTGCTCAGCTGGAAGCCTGCTTCTGCCTGCCACTCTGTCTGCTTATACTTTCTCTCTCTCTTTCCCTCTCTGTCAAATAAATAAATAAAAACTTAAAAAAAAATAAATTATATGATTTCTAAAATAGCTACCAGGAGTTCAAACAATAGTATGTGCTAGTACTGGGAGTTTCAGAGGATTCCCTGGTATAAATCTGAACCCACTTAAAAAACACACTTTCTGCAAGATCCCAGGGCTGTAGGTTCCCAGGTATGGTCTCTAGGGAGAAAGATGGGCAATGCCCAGTTAGCTATACCCTCTACTTGCTCTTCCCTAAAATCTATTTGGAGACTCAGTGAACTCTAAATAAAGCAAGTGCTGGGACAGATAGGGAAGCACAGAAAGCAAGGGGTATGCAAGATTTTGAATAGAGGTTTTAAGCAGAATGCACTTAAGGACAAGGCTTTTCCTACTTTAGCAATGTCTGAACATCTGGATTCTTTTTTTTATTTATTTATCTGATAGAAAGAGCATGTGTATGCAAGTGCATACGTATACACGTGCATGCTGTGGGGTGGGGGGCAGGGGTGAGGAGAGGGAGAGAAAATCTGAAGCAGGCTCCCGGCTCAGCACCAAGCCCAACAAACACTGGGATCCATCTCACAACAGTGAGATTACAATCTGAGCCAAAATTAAGAGTCAGACGCTTAACCAACTGAGCCACCCACAGACCCCTGGACATCTGGATTCTAACACACAAGGGCCCCTAGTCTGCCTCTGTAGTAGAACATCAAACCCTCCCACTTTAAACTCCACCTCCTTCCCCAACCACAATTTTTCTTCATTACTTCGGCATCACCTTACAGAGTTCCAAAAGACAAAAGTGAATACTGAGCAGGGGCTCTTTTCATAAGAAAATGGAGAAGACCTATACCATGCCAGCACTTCAAGGGCAGAATGAAAGAGGGAAGACCACAGTAAGCATGGAGATTATATGACTTCTGTAAGAATGGATGAAAAGTAACAGTATCTCGTGTACATGCCACTTTTCTGAAATAGTAAAGGTCTATCATTTGATTGTACCTGAGCATTCTCACTCAAGTAGAGATGGCCAGTAAGACACAAACGCAGGAATACACAGCCAGTGGACACACACAGGACACAGATACTATCACACTAAAAAATACAGCCTAATACACAGAATAATATAGTACAGCACAAAGAAACTAGTACTGAGCAGTGTGATCGAACACTGATAGATCAAGGTTCTAGATAGGCTTTGACACAAACTAGTTATGAAATCCAATGCAGAGGCAGTGAAATACAATTGGTACTATGCAAAAAAGTGGGTCAGGCACTGAACTGAGGGGTTTATAAACACTAAAAGCACCCAACCAGGGTAAGGAGAGCAAAGTTCTGGAGCCCAATCTGCCTCTGACCAGCTAGGGTTTAGAACAAGTCAAGTTAAGGGGCACCCAGGAGGTTCAGTTGGTTAAGCAGCTGCCTTCGGCTCAGGTCATGATGCCGGGGTCCTGGGATCGAGCCCCGCATCAGCCTCCCTGCTCCATAAGGAGCTTGCTTCTCCCTCTCCCTATGCCTGCTGCTCCATCTGCTTGTGTTCTCTCTCTCTCATTCTCCCTGTCAAATAAAAAAAAATCTTAAAAGATTTTATTTTTTTATTTGATAGAGAGAGAGATCACAAGTAGGCAGAGAGGCAGGTGAGGGGCGGGGGGAGCAGGCTCCCTGCTGAGCAGACAGCCTGATGTGGGCCTCGATCCCAGGACCCTGAGATCATGACCTGAGCCGAAGGCAGAGGCTTAACCCACTGAGCCACCCAGGTGCCCCAAATCTTTAAAAAAAATTTTTTAAAAAGTAGAACATAATGAATAGCATGGAGGACATTAGGAAAAGGAAGGGAAAAATGAAGCGGGGGAAAATGGAAGGGGCGACGAACCATGAGAGACTATGGACTCAGAAACAAACTGAGGGTTTTAGAGGGGAGCAATGTGGGGGGATGGGTTAGCCCAGTGATGGGTATTAAGGAGGGCATGTATGGCATGAATCACTGGGTGTTATACGCAAACAATGAATCATGGACCACTACATCAAAAATTAATGATGTACTGTATGGTGACTAACATAATAAAAAAAATGGGAAAAAAAAGGTTTAAATGATAAATTTTATGTTATGTATATTCTACCATAATAAATAAAAGGCCACACTCTTTGCCAAAAACTCGGTTCACTTTCTCTTAATGCTATCACTGTGATTATGTAATCACTAGAGAAAACAATATATATTACCTTACCTCAGCTACACAACAAATTGATCCCAAGGCTTCTCCACGAAAACCATAAGTTGTCAAATTTTCAAGATCTTCATGACTATTTATTTTTGAAGTATAGTATTTTATTGCCATTACAGGTGCATCAATGGCCTTGATACCCTCACCATTGTCTCGTACCTCAATTTTATCAAATCCATAGTTCTCCTATAAAAAAGAGAGTATTTTTAGTATATAAAGACAGTCAACTGTTACCCACTAGAAACAGAAAGAAACACAAGAGAAACAATTGTGTCATTTATTTTTTTATGGAATCTTAATATTGAGAAATAAGAGTTCAAATTCTTAACTCTATTAATTCCTAACTATGGTACAATGGGCAAGTCCCTTGTTTTCCCTGGTCTCAGATTCAACTGTAAAAAAAGGTCAGTCTAATCTTTAAGGCTCCCTTGAATTGTTGCAGCATCATGGATACTTGTGTTTAAATTCACATTTAAACTTGACTAAGAAAATTCTACTAAATTATATATACTTTGGCATATATAATCTCTCAAAAAACCAAAACAGAATACTATCACCACCAGCAGCTGGTTCTACCCACTAAAAGTCTAGCAATTAACATTATTCATCCTGACTTTAATACTTTCTCCCTTTAATAACTTATTGCTTTCCTAAGAATTTTAAATATTTACTAATAATGACTTTCTAAAGTTCTTTTTGCAAACAGAGAACAGAAAAATGCTAATACACTAATTTGGCAATCTCTGTGAGGCCTTCACTTGAAAAATGAGGGCAAAAAACCCCAAACTCAACTCATAACCTAGTATTCATAGTCTAATACTAGTATGCATACACACAAAAACCAAACTCTAAATTCCTATAGAGATTTTCCTCTAATTACAATGACTTTATTTAAAAATAATAACCAACAAAAACCTAAATTTATATAATTTTGTATGTGTCAGTACTTTTTAGGTCAATTAGATATGCAAGGTATTGAAGGGAAATCTTACTTAAGAATCAGTTCCTCATCTCTCTCTCTCAATCAAAAATTAACATCCTGGAAACAGTCTGGTAGCTTCGTTTTATAGAAAAATCATTAACTACAGAAATACAAGTCTTGCAATACAAATAAGAACTCCAGGCATCTGAGTAAAATAACACAAAGATCTGTTTAAATTTTTAAGTTATATCAACTGTAATTAATTATGAAAATATTTCTAGTCAGGACAATTACTTCATGTAATCATAATAAAACAAGTCTTACTGTATAAAGCAAAATAATATATTTTAAAACTCTACAAAGCAGAAACTGATAAATATCAAGACACTAAAATATAACGCCAGATAAAAACGTGTACTTTACCTTTATAAGAGGAGTCCCGTTGGCTTTCTAACAAGTTTTAAAAACATGTTTTTCTTTCAGAGCTTTAATAAGATAAATGTCTGTCTGCCTAAGTAAGATTCATAAGTGAAATCTACCAAATATAAGTATCTAATCCTATTTATTATCAATTGTATTCTAATCAGACTGTACTATAGGAAATGCCTTTTAAAAAAAGTTGCCTTTCAAAAAAAAAAAAAGTTGCCTTTCTTTGGGTTTATTGAATTTCCATGTTTATAGAGCTTACAATACAGCTGACCACGGAATGTAGGGATTAGGGGTACTGACTCCCACATCATCAAAAATCCACCTATAACTTTTGACTCCTCAGAAACTAAACAGCCTACTATTTTTTAAAAATTTTAATTCCAGTGTAGTTAACATAGTGTTATTAGTTTCAGGTGTATAATATAGTGATTCAACAGTTGCATATATTACTCAATGCTCAACAAGGTCGTGTATTTTCAATCCCACTCCCCCATTTCACCATCCCCACAGCCACCTCCCCCCTAGTAATCATCTGTTTTCTGTAGTTAAGAGTCCGTTTCTTGGTTTGTCTTTTTTTTCCTTCACTAAATTGTTTTGTCTCCAAAATTCCACATATGAATAAAATCATATGGTATTTATCTTTCCTTGATTTATTTTGCTTAACATTATACTCTCTAGCTCCACCCATGTTGTTGCAAATGGCAAGATTTCACTTTTTATGGTTGAATAATATTCCATTATATATATACACACCACTTCTTGATCCATTCATCTATAAATGCACAGCTGGGCTGCTTCCATAATTTGGCTATTTTAAGTAAAGATGCTATAAACACAGGAGTGCATGTAGCCCTCTGAATTAGTGTTTGTGTATTCTTTGGGTAAATACCCAGTAGTGTGATAAGTTAATTACAGGGTAGTTTTATTTTTAACTTTTTTTTAATGAATCTATATACTGTTCTCCATGGTGACTATACAGTTTGCATTTTCACCAGCCCTGTGAGAGGGTTCCTTTTTTCCACATCCTTTCCAATACCTTTTGCTTCTTGTTTTTTAGATTTTGGCCATTCTGACAGGTGTGAGGTGATATGTCATCACAGTTTTGATTTTCATTTTTCTGATGATAAGTGATGTGAACATCTTTTCAGGTCTCTGTTGGCCATCTTGCTGTCTTCTTTGGAAAAATGTCTGTTCATGTCCTCTGCCCATATTTTAACCGGATTATTTGGGTCTAGTGGTGTTGAGTTGTATCAGCTCTTTATATATTTTGGATACTGTTTCCTGGAAATGTCATTTGAAAAGATCTTCTCCCATATGGTAGGGTGTCTTTTATTGTTTCCTTTGCTTTTTTTGGTGATGTAGTCCTAATAGTAGTCCCAATTATGGTGATGTAACCCCAACAGTTTATTCTTGCTTTTATTTCCCTTGTCTCAGGAGACATTATCTAGAAAAAATGTTGTGAATATTGTTATGACCCGGGGCGCCTGGGTGGCTCAGTGGGATAAAGCCTCTGCCTTCAGCTCAGGTCATGATCCCAGGGTCCTGGGATCGAGCCCTACATTGGGCTCTCTGCTCAGCCTGGGAGCCTGCTTCCTCCTCTCTCTCTGTCTGCCTCTCTGCCTACTTGTGATCTTTGTCTGTCAAATAAATAAATAAAATCTTAAAAATATATATATATTCTTATGGCCGAAGTCAAATTACCGCCTGTGTGTGCTTCTAGGATTTTATGGTTTCAGGTCTCACATTTAGGTCCTTAATTTTTATAGAGTTTATTTTTGTGTATGGTGTAAGAAAGTGGTCTAGTTTCATTCTTTTCCATGTTGCTGTCCAGTTTTCCCAACACCCATTGTTGAGAAATTGACTGTCTTCTTCCCACTGCATGTTCTTGACTCCTTTGTGGAAGATTAACTGACCCTGTAATTGTGGATTTACTGCTGGGTTTTCTATTCTGTTCCACTGATTCATGTGTCTATTTTTGTACTAGTATCATACTGTTTTCTTTTTAATTTTTATTTATTTTTTATTATTAATATATATTACTTGTTTCAGGGGGACAGGTCTGTGATTCATTAGTCTTACACAATACACAATGAATGGTGAATGATTTTTTTAAATGTATTATTAGATTTAGTTTACTAAGATTTTCTTGAGGATTTTTGTATCTGTGTTCATCAGAGATGGTGGTTTGTAGTTATCTTTAATTGTGGTGTCTTTATCTGATTTGGTATCAGGGTAATGCTGGCCTCATTGAAGGAATTTGGAAGTTTTCCTTCCTCTTCTGTTTTGTCAAATAGTTCAAGAAGAATAGGTCTTAACTCTTCTTTAAATGTTTGGTAGAATTCCCCTGTGAAGCCAGCTCATTCTTAATTTTTGTTTGTTGGGAATTTTTTGATTACTGATTAAATTTCATTGCTGATAATTAGTCTCTTCAAATTTTCTCTATTTTCCTGTTTCACTTTCCATTAGTTCATATGTTTCTAAGAATTTATCCATTTCTTCTAGGCTGTCCAATTTGTTGGCATATAATTTTTCATAATATTCTGACAATCCTTTGTTTTTCTATGATGTTGGTTGTTATTTCTCCTCTTTCATTTATGACTTTGACTTTTTTTGATGAATCTGACTAGCAGTTTAACAATTTTGTTGATCTTTTCTAAAAACCATCTCCTATTTTCATTGATTGTTCTATTACATTTTTTTAGTTTCTGTATCATTTGTTTCTGATCTAGTCTTTATTATTTCCTTCCTTCTGCTGGTTTTGGGTTTGTTTGTTCTTTTTCCAGGTCCTTTATTGTAAGGTTAGGTTACTTGAGATTTTTCTTACTTCTTGAGGTAGGCCTGTATTGCTATAAACTTCCCTCTTCCCTTTTGCTTCACCCCAAAGATTTTGAAGCATTACATTCTCATTTTTTTTTTCTTGGTCTCCATATATATATTTATTTCTTCTTTGAGTTCTTGGTTGACCCATTCATTGTTTGGTAGCATATTATTTAACCTCCATGTAGCTGTGCTCTTTCCAGATTATTCTTGTGGTTGCTATCTAGTTTCATTGCATTATGGTCAGAAAAGATGCACAGTATATGACTAATCTTTTTGAATTTGCTGAGACTTATTCTGTGGCCTAACACGTGATCTATTCTGGAGAATGTTCCATGTGTACTTGAAAAGAATGTGTATTCTGTTTTAAGATGGAATGTTCTCCATATATCTATTAAATCCACCTGGTCCAAAGTGTCATTCAAAGCCACTCTTTCCTTGTAGATTACCTGTCCATTGATATAAAGTGGGGTGTTTTAAGTCCCCTACTATTATTGTGTAACTGTTGATTTGTTCCTTTCTGCTTGTTATTAAGCTGTTTTATGCATTTGGGTGTTCCCATATTGGGTGCATAAATATTTAAATTGTTATGTCTTCTTGTTGGATTCTTCCCTTAGGAGTCTATAGTGTCCTTAGCCTCTTGTTACTATCTTTGTTTTATAGTCTCTTTTGTCCAGGGTGTCTGAGTGGCTCAGTTGGTTAAGCATGTGCCTTTGGCTCAGGTCATGATCTCACGGTCCTGGGATCCAGCCCCATGTCAGGGAGCAGGGAACCTGCTTCTCCCTCTCCCTCTGCCTGCTGTTTCCCCTTTTTCTCTAATAAAAAGAAATAAAATCTCTTAAAAAAAATAAAGTCTATTTTGTCCAATATAAGCATTACAACCCCAGCTTTCTCTTGACATACATTCGTATGAAAAATGTTTCTCCACTCCCCACTTTCATTCAACAGGTGTTTTTAGGTCTGAAATGAATCTCATAGGCAGCATATGGATGGGCTTTGGTTTATTATCCATTCCATCACCCTATGCCTTTCAATTGGAACATTTAGTCCATTCGCATTAAAAATAATTATTGATATGTATTTACTACCATTTTGGTACTTGTTTTGTGGTTGTTTTTATAGCTCTTCTCTGATCCTTTCTTTTCTTGCTTTCTTTCAAGGTATGTTGGCTTTCTTTAATGATATATTGGGGTTCCTTTCTCTTTGTTTTTTGCATATCTACTTCTAGTTTGATCTATAGTTATCATTTGGTCTGTACATAACATTTTCTGCATATAGCAATTTATATCAAGTGGATGGTCATTAAGTTTGAACCCATTCTTTACTTCTCTCCCCTAATGTTACAGATACATCACATCATATTTTATATCCTTTTGTGAAACCGTTGACTGATTTTACAGAATACTTTTTTTTACTGCTTTAGTGCTTCCTACTTTTTTTTTGCTCCTACTTATGGTCTTTACTTTCCACTCCCATCCAAGTACTAACCAGGCCCGACCCTGCTTAGCTTCCGAGATCAGACGAGATTGGGTGCGTTCAGGGTGGTATGGCCGTAGACTTTACTTTCCACTCAAAGAGTCCCCTTTAACATTTCTTGAAGTGCTCGTTTAGTGGTCATGAATTACTTTAACTTTTATCTGGGAAACTCTTCATCTCTCCTCCTATTCTGAATGATTGCCTTGATGGATCCAGTATTTTTGGCTACCAGTCTTTCCCTTTCAGCACTTTGAATATATCACGCCACTCCCTTCTGGCCTGCAAAGTTTCTGCTGAAAAATCCAGAGAGACTTATGGGAGTTTCCTTTGTAGGTAAATGTCTTCTCTTCTCTTGCTGCTAAAGATTCTCTCTTTTTCAATACTTTTTGCTATGTTATTATGTGTCTTGGTGTGTGCTTCCTTGAGTTGATTTTGTTGGGGGCTTTCTGTGCCTCCTGAATCTGGATCTCTGTTTCCTTCCTCAGATTAGGGACATTTTCAGCTATTATTTCTTCAAATAAATTTTCTCCCCCCTTTTCTCTTCTTTTGGGATCCCTATAATTTGAATGTTACTATATTTGATGGAGTAGCTGAGTTCACTGAATCTATTCTCATTCTGTATATTTTCTTTTCTCTCACCTGTTCAGTTTGATTACTTTCCATTATTTTGTGTCGCAGTTTGCTAATTTGCTCCTCTGCATCCTCTACCCTACTATTCCATCTAGTGTATTTTTAATTTCATTTATTGGGTTCTTCACCTATGGTTCTTTTTTACCTCTTTGTTAAGGATCTCAATGATGTCCTCCATTATTTTCTCAAGTCCAGTGAGTACATTTATGATCATTACTTTAAATTCTCTATCAGGCATATTACTTGTTTTTCTTAGGTTTCATACTGTGGTTGGCCCTATTCTCTTATTTGGGACATATATCTTCTGTCTCTTCATTCTGTCTAATTCTCTGTGTCTGTTTCTGTGTGTTAGGCATGTCATCTCTGTCTCCTGCTGTTAAAAGTAATGGCCTTGTGAAGAAGTCGTATAGTGTCCTGGAGTATAGTGTCCCCTGTTTACCAGAACCTGACACTTCAGGGGGTGCCCTGCTGTTGTGTCCTGGCCACTTTTTCTTTTGCTGCAGCACTCTGCAGAGACTCTCTTTTTACACTGTGGGCAGTGTTTGGTCCCCAGCTGAGGTCAGGTATGCAGTTTAACAAAATGAGTGCTAGTCTGCAGCAAAATGAGACCTGCTGCCACTGCTGGACTGGGTACTACAAAGTGCATGGGTTGGGAGATGCAGTGTTAGGAAGGTCTGCACTGGTCTTCTAGGGGACTTGAAATGTGGGGACTGAGGCATATGTAGCCAGGAAGGGTGGATCTGCTCAAGTGTGGTGTTGGGGGGTGAAGAGAACTTGGTGCAAGCCAAGTTAGGTAGTGTCCGTGCTACGGTGGTTCTCACAGGTGGCCATGTGTTTATTATGCTGGGGGAGGGGGCATGGGAGAGAAATGGTATCCGCCCACTCCTTTGTTCCTAAAGAGCCCCTCAGTGACCCCTGACCTCTGGGACATGCTCTGAAATGAGTAAACCACTGTCCCACCCATATTCAAACTGCTGCTTCTAAGCTGTAACTCCGAGGGCTGTTTGTTGTGCTCCCTTTAAGTGCAGGGATTCAGCTTCCTTTTGCTCTCCAAGCTCTCCCAGAATGGAGCCTGCTGATTTTAAAAATTCCAGGCTTTAAGACTTGCTGGTTTTAAGAATTCATGAAATTGAGTCCCTCTGGCTTCCAAAGCCAAATACAGGGATTCATCTTTCCTGTGCAGGTTCCCTGTTGTGACATAGCTTCTCTCCCCTTTCCATGCCTGCTGCTTTCTCCCCTCCATGGAACACCATGGTCTGTTTCACTCCCCATTGCATCTCTGCCCTTCTTACTCTCTTTGATGCGGCCTCTTCTCTACCTTTAGTTATGGAGTTCATTCTGTCAGACTTCAAGTCTTTTCCGGGTTATTTACACTGATGTGAGTGTTATCTAGTTGTATCTCTGGGATGAGGGGAGCTTGGGATTCTCTTAGTCCACCATCTTCCCAGCCTCCTCTTTATAGCCTACTATTGACTAGAAGCCTTACCAATAACATAAAAAGTCAAATAATACATACTTTGTATGTTATATGTATTACATATATTCTTACAATAAAGTAAGTTTTAAAAAAAGAAAATGTTATTAAGAAAATCATAAGGAATAGAAAATACATTTACAGTACTATACTGATCAAGAAAAAAAATCCACGTCAAAAATTCATGCAGTTCAAACCTACGCTGTTCAAGGGCCAAATATATATTATTCACAACAAATACAGGTTTGGTATGGTATAGAATAGCAGTTCTCAGCATCAATAAAAACTTGTTGCAAATGTAAATTCTTGGGCCCCATCTAAAATCTGAAATTCTAGAGCCCAGTAACTGTTTTAATAAACTCTCTAAAGTATTCTGATGTACCCAAATGTTATTAGAACCACTAGCACAGAGCAAAGATCTTGAGTGGGTTTTAGAAACACAAAGATCTGAACTGAAATCTCAGATTCACTACTTACTAATTATAGGACTTTGGGAAAGTTCTCAGAACCTTCATTATTTAAAAAAAAAAAACAACGGTATAGTAGTAGATAAATCCCAGGTTTTATTTTTTTAAAGATTATTTATTTATTTATTTGACAGAGAGAGAGAGATCACAAGTAGGCAGAGAGGCAGGCAGAGACAGAGGGGGAAGCAGGCTCCTTGCCATGCAGAGAACCCGACATGGGGCTCAATCCCAGGACCCTGAGATCATGACCAGAGGCTTAACCACTGAGCCACCCAGGTGCCCCTAAATCCCAGGGTTTTTATAAGGAGGAACTGCAACTACATATACATCCATATACATGCATTCTATATACAAGCTATCTCTGTGTATACATATATAGAAACAGTAAGTATCTTTTCTACAAACATTTTTATCGCTATTATTTCTAATGTTGTAATATTAAATGTAAATTATGATCATCAGAAGATCACAAAAAAATGTATTCCTATATTTACTCAAACAATTTATTCACCATTTATTTACCATGCACTGGCCACGTATGGAGGACACAAAAATGAAAAAAATATAGACCTCACCTCTACAAACTAGTTTATAATAATGGAGGCAGATATGCCAACTAATTTTAACAAACCATAAAAAGTGTCATAAATCATATTAACTCAAACAATTTAATATATAGCATTTAAGATCTTTTAATATGAAAACTATGAGACAATAAGGGCTTTAGTTTTGAAATCAGATTAGCTGGAAAAGATAAAATGCAGATGAGTATAAAATAAATAAATATGAATAGCCAACAATAATTAGTAGAAAATATGGACAAATTAGATTCACATTTTAGGTGATGGAGTCCTAAAGAGTAAGTTTTCTTTTAGAATTTACTTTAGTGTTACTGCAGTATCGATTTAAATTAAAATTTATTTTTAAGAATTTCCTTTTAAACAAGACAAAAAAATGCAACATCCCCAAAATAATTTATTAGTACAAAGAAAGAAGAGAAAGGTAATTGCTATAAGGAGAAATCATCTGCCCAGCCCTTCTTTTCTTTAAAGTACTTGTTTTTGGGACACCTGGGTGGCTCAGTTGGTTAAGCAGCTGCCTTCGGCTCAGGTCATGATCCCAGCGTCCTGGGATTGAGTCCCACATCGGGCTCTTTGCTTGGCGGGGAGCCTGCTTCTCCCTCTGCCTCTACCTGCCACTCTGCCTGTGCTCACTCTCTCTCTCTCTAACAAATAAAATAAAATAAAATCTTTAAAAAAAAATTATATAAAGTACTTGTTTTCTCAGGGACACTCACCAGTTTAACATCTATGCTTGTGGCACCTGCATCCAAGGAGTTTTCAATGAGCTCTTTTACCACACTGACCACTGAAGTGATTATTTGAGAACTTGAAAGGAGGCGTACTGTTGCTGCAGGCAACTGTTTCATTCTAGCTTTTAGTAGAGTAGCTAAAGATAAAATGTAAGTTGTAAACATAAAAACTGTTAAACATTTCTAACTAACAGGTCTGATAGCAACAACAATAATTAATCGCAGCTCACATTTACTGAACTTCCCACTATGCCAGGCTCTACTGTAAGCCCACACAGTATTAAATAATTTATTTATTACACTATTTTTTAAAATAGGTGGCATTATCACCTCCATTTTATAAGACTGGGGCACAGAGAGGTTAGTGGTAAATCCATACTATGGTAATAATTAAAGAACAGTAAGAAAAATTGTGCTATAATGAGTGTAATATATGATCTACCAGGGTAGGAAAGACCAGGTGGTACTTTCCCCTTGGGATGTGGATAGTGTTAGCCATAAGCCTTAATGGCAATCTCAAACATCATTAGTCATCTATATGTTTTGATGAATTACAATGTCTTTTTCAAATATTTTTATTGGAGTTAGGGTAGTGACACTCTAGCATTACTGTTAATCTAAACTAGTCAGATATCAGACACATCAGATAGCTCTATCTTCTATACTATCATGTCTAAAATATCATTCTAATCATGTGGCTCCCCAAGATAAAATTCAAATCTCTGTGCTGGCATTCAAAGTCCTTTACATGCATTCCATACTTACCTCCAAAAATCTCTCTGCCACTGTTTTAGTGGGGAAAAAAAAAATCCTTTGTCTAAAACCCTTTCAAACAAAGAACCAAAATACAAACAAACAAACAAAAAACACCTCATATAAAATCCCACATGTAAACATGCAGGGAGCAGTCTTTACTTTTGCCTGAATCCTTAATTTCAGAAAAGATTTCAGAAAAATAAAAACACTAGGTTGACAACATGAAATTCTTCTGTAGATTCAAGACCAAAAAATGGGGAAAAGGGGAACCCTAGGTACTTCTTTAATTTACTATGACTCACATGCTCACATGATTTGATCTTATGGAATCTAAATCTGAACAAAACAGCAATGCCAAAGATAAACAAAATAAAAAGACATCCATTTAGGATTCTTTCTCAGGCAAAAACAGAAGAGCAGAGTCATATAAAAAATAAGAAATGGGAGTACAGCCACTATAATAATTACAGAGGAATTTAAGGGATGCATTTCTAGGAAGAGATCAACAAACTGAGTTCGGAATGATATTAACTGGTGACAGTTAATAATTATATTTTGCTTTGTACAAGGCAAACCTGATCAGCACAGTAGAAAAACATACCACACTGGAATCTAAAAAAAACAGGTTTAGAGGTTCACCTTTAATACATGTAAACTGGGGGCACCTTTGGCTCAGATCATGATCTCAGAGTCTGGGGATCGAGCCCTGCATTGGCTCTCTGCTCAGCAAGGAACCTGTTTCCTCTTCTCTCTCTCTGCCTGCCTCTCTGCCTACTCGTGATCTCTGTCAAATAAATAAATAAAATCTTTAAAAAAAAAAACATGTAAACTGAAGCAAATCCCTCCCTCTGAAAAATCAATTAATTACCTCCATAAGTGGAGATAGGGCTTTGCAGGTTTGTTGTGAGGATCTAATAAGCAAACACATATAAAATATTCTTAGGGGTGCCTGGGTGGCTCAGTTGGTTAAGCATCTGCCTTTGGCTCAGGTCATGATCCCATGGTCCTGGAAACAAGCCCCACATTTGGCTCTCTGCTCAGTGGGAAGCCTATTCCTCCCTCTCCCTGCTACTCCCCCTGCTTGTGTGCTCACTCTCCCTCTCTCTCTCTAAGTCAAATAAATAAGTGAAAACTTTTAAGGAAAAAAAAGATTAAAAAATAATCTAAAAAATAAAATGTTCTATAAATGATAAGGCTATATAAGATGTACAATATTGTGATCTGAGATCACTATGGAAAGAAATGCTGGAAGTTTTTAATACTAGCAATTAACTTCTAATTAAGCTATATATTTGATTTAGTTTTAGGGTACAGTTTAAGGGAGAGTAGCTATAATCAACTACCTTTCAATGGCTTTTTGTGGCTCTCAAGTGCTGGGAGGCTTTTCCAGTCAGGAAAACTGTGGACAGGTAGGTTGCTTTACCGTTCTACCATTCACACAAATGAGTGCACCCTCTGCATGCTACCCAAGGTTCAGACTGCAAACAGGACTAAAGATCTAAGCTGCACTGTCCAACATGGTAGCCACTAGACAAATGTGACTGCTGGGCACTTGAAATGTGGCAACTCCAAATTAAGATATTCTACTACTACACTCGGGTTTCAAACTTAATATGAAAAAATATATATAAACTTTTACTAATTTCTTACACTGACTACAAGAAGAAATGATATTCTGAATCTATCAGCTTACCTCAAAATATTAACTTCGTTTTTTTACTTGTTTTAACGTGACTACGAGAAAATCTAAAATTATATATATGTGGTATACGCTATAGTTCTATTCAGCAGTGGTTAACAAAGCAGGCTCTGAAATCACATCACTTTCATTATATGTTAGCTCTTATGTCAACAGTTACATAATGCTAATAATTAAAGTCTAAAACTCAATCATCTAATCTATAAAAATGGAGATAATATCATATAGTTGTGGTGAGTAGTAAATAAGATAATGAATATAACTTTTTACACTGTTTGGCATACACATGTTAAAGATCCTGGGCTACATGGGCTACACTGAGTTCCTCTAGACTCTTAAAAGAATAGGTTTCCTACACCCTTCTAATCCCTACT
>ML105063.1:0-13022 GCA_003697995.1 Taxidea taxus jeffersonii | reverse complement strand
TCTTTGATTTCAATCCTTGTTAAACTTCAATCCTTTCTAAACTGTATACATATACTCTCCTTCAGTATAGAAGTTTTGAGCTTAGGTATATCTTCTGTGATTGAGGATCTTCTGGTGCCTTAGCTTTTTCATGTTGACTGTGGTTCTTCTGTATTGTAGGATAACTCTGCACAGTACCCCCCAAAGGTTCAGTTGATTCTACTGACCAGATTATGCAGCCCTGGAAATCGTTTAAAAAAAAACAGCAACTGATAGTGACTGTTCTTACCTTTAACAGTCTATAAAGGCAGAATGAAAGAGGAGAAATCCATTAGTTGAGACTTATAATTGACTCCAGATTATTATATATATATTTTTTAAAGATATCCAGAAAATGAAGAACATGGAATATTAAGGTATTAAGGCAAGAAAATATAGGAGAAATAGTTTTTTTTTTTAAATTAATACTATTTAGTTCCTATCTTCTGAAGAGTATTTGAATTTGATTGGAGGAGGACAAGGATAATGTGGTGATAAAAATAAATAAATGGGGGCGCCTGGATGGCTCAGTGGGTTAAAGCCTCTGCCTTCAGCTCAGGTCATGATCCCAGGATCCTGGGATCAAGCCCCATATCAGGCTCTCTGCTTGCTGGGGAGCCTGCTTCCTCCTCTCTCTGCCTGCCTCTGCCTACTTGTGATCTCTGTCTGTCAAATAAATAAATTTAATAAATAAATAAATAAATGTCCATTTAGTCCATTTTGTGCGATGGACTTTGGTAGGACTATTTTTAAGTAGTGACTTCTTTGAAATATTTGACAGGAGTTATATCTGTTTTACTAGAATTCCTTTTCTTTGGCTTTCATGGGATCACTTTTTCCTAGATATATTTCTAATTTTCCCTTTTTTCTTTCTTATAAATTTTTCCTTCTGTTTTCCTCTCCTAAATATTTCTGCCCCCCAAGGTTCAGTTCTTCATCTCTTTTTGTTCTGTATTTTCTATCAAGATTACTTCATCTATGTTGCCAGATCACCTTGTACCTTAAGCCAAACAATTATAAGTTGAACTCATTCCTGATCTCTCTCTTACCACTCACAACCTGTTCCTCTGGCTTTGTTCCTGATCTAATCTAAAGGCACCACTGTCTGTCCAGTAAGTCAAGCCAGATAGCTGAATGTCAAAGGTAAAGTGATTCATGTAATAATTATCCAAATTGAGACTGTTTTGAGAGTAAAAGGGAGCCTTAGTAATAACTATTTCAAGAAAATAGGTATAAATCAGGACCATTCATGCTAAGATAAATGGTCACTCTATTTTAGATTAACTCCTTTTCCTCTGCATTCCATATCCATTTAGTCAGAGCCCTGTTTTACCGCTCTACTCTCTCTCAACTTGATCCCCACTGGCATTGCTATAATTTGTGCCCTTATTTTTTTCTCAGATGGATTACTCCAGTAGATCAAATGGTTTCCTTGATGTTCCTCTACTGTCCTCCATTTCAACTTGGCAGAATTATTTTAAAATGCATATATGCTCAAGTCATGCTCTAAGTCCTTCTATGATTCCTTATTATATTCATAGTAAAATAACAAGTTCCTTATGTGGCGTACAAGACCAGTTGATAACAGTACAGAGTCAAGAAAAGGACTCAACCTTATTTCAGTGTATCTCCAAACATGAGTATTGCTCTAACAATAATGAAAATTATCTTATCACCTTTTTATTTTGGCTTGGGCTCTTTTCCCACTATTTTAATACCCTCCCTCCATCCTCCTCTGCTGAGCAGATTCCTACTTGTCCAGGAAAACTACTCAAATATCTCCTTCTCCAGGAAGCTACAAAACTCCCATACTGCATTCTTTTAAGTGTATTTATCATAGTTTTGGGTTTTTTTTAAGATTTTATTTATTTATTTAACAGACAGAGATCACAAGTAGGCAGAGAGGCAGGCAGAGAGAGAGAGGAAGAGAAGCAGGCTTCCCGCTGAGCAGAGAGCCCGATGCAGGGCTCGATCCCAGGACCCTGAGATCACGACCTGAGCCGAAGGCAGAGGCTTTAACCCACTGAGCCACCCAGGCGCCCCTATCATAGTTTTATAATTAGGAATCTGTCTCCTTATTTCCCATATCTCTAAAGACCTATGTAACTGCTTGCTGAATTAATTCATCTGTGTTCTCATATAATTTTTCCTTCTCCAATGGCACATGTATTAAATATACTGTAGAAGTCACCCTCTCCCCTTGCCGAGATGTTTTCAAGTTGGTTGACTGAGATTTTGAAACACAGTATATGGCTCTGAACAAAGCATAGGTAATTGACAACTTGTTGGAAAGCAAACTTTTGACAAATTAGTTCACCACACTAAAAACCTAACTAGCAGCCATTGATGTAGCAATTAACATGACTCCAGATTTAAGTTTCTTTTGAAGGCAGAGTACATTAAACCAATAAAATATGAAGTAGTCCTGAGCCCTTTTAAATGGGAAAATAGACCTACTTGCTATCCGTGGTTAGAAAAAATACTTCCTTTAACTTTCTGAACCATACAGCAGAAGCCAACAGTGATTGTTTTTATTCATTTTTAACAGTGCTGTAGTTCACTTTTAGAGGTATTAATATTTCACAGGATTCTCAGTCTAGCTTTTTAAATGAATGAGAATGTTCTGCATTTTGAGCCAGTAAATGTTAACAGCTAACCATGAGCTACATATTTTCTTCCCCAATTTTTTTTGATTTGGGCATAAATCTTCCATGACTAAATTTTATAGAATAACTATTAAAAATAGTGGGATAGAAGATATATGGTCAGATAAGATTTTATTCTTGTTAACTGAAAAGCATATATAAGATATTCTGTATATGGTCAGATAAGATTTTATTCTTGTTAACTGAAAAGCATATATAAGATATTCTGTTTGAATATTCTAAACACTAGTGATACATGTAGTTTGAAGGAAATAATGAGAAGATTGTTTTTCTCTTTGATGTTTCTAATATATGCATGGATTAGAGTAGAGATTCTTAACTTTTTGGGTCCTATTCTCGGAATTTAAAAGCATACAATTTCTGTTTTATTGTCTCCTATAAAGCCCATGTGAGAATGGTTTCTTCTTGCTTACAGAATAAACATTCCTTAGCTTAGTGTCATCTTGGCTTAGTATCTAGTACTTGCTGCATACCAACCTTTGTTCCTGAGGTGTTCAGGCTAATGGGAGAACAAACATGTAAACAATTCTAACAAAATATATTGTACTAGAAATAAGAGTATTTTTAATAAAATTCTATACATGCACATAAGCTACTACTAATGAGGGACGCTTCACTAAGTTGTCGCTTGAGCTGAACCTTCAAGAATGAGGTAGTTGACAAGGTAGCATCATAGCTTTTGCCTCAACAGCAAAGAACCTTTCCCTCTTCCGCATTGGCTATATACTCTGACTGTACCTTCGATAGTGGTTTCTGCCCTGCATTCTAGTTAATTATGCATGTCTTTTTCTTACCATCTCTTAGAAGATCGCATTTTTTCCCAAGGCTGTGGACGTTTCTTACTCAGTTTCATGTCATGTATGCACTTTCTTATTCGGTGCATACATGTCATGTGTCCTGTACATATAAGCCACTTATACTCTGACTGTACCTTTGATAGCGGTTTCTGCCCTACATTCTAGTCGCTTAGGCATGTCTTTTTCTTACCATCTCTTAGAAGATTGCATTTTTTTCAAGGCTGTGGATGTTTCTTACTCAGTTTCATGACATGTATGCACTTCCTTAGTGCATACATGTCATGTGTCCTGTACATATAAGCCACTTATTAAATGCTTTTTGAGTTAAATCCAATTGAACAAGAGTGTGTTTCTGTATAGCTGAGGTGTTATTGTAACTAAACAGCTTTAGAAATGCCTGATGGAATAACTAGAAAGTAGACTAGAATGGATGATGGAATAACTAGAAAGTAGACTCGGCTTTGAAAAGAATGGCTCTCTTAACCATTAGTTAATAATATAAAATTTCAAACTACTAATTTTTCTTTTTTTTTCATATATTTATTAAAAGTTCAAGAAGCAAAAAGGACATCTCATTTTGACTTCTAAGAGGAAAACTGATGATAATATTTAAGCAAGAATATTCTGTTACTGGTGCCTCAGTGATCTATACTGCAATGAAGTACTACTAATGATCTAAATAGAATCATAATATCAAGGATACAAAATCTAGCATATATTGGGTTTTTTCCTATGACAAAATTAGATGTTCAAATATATCCCTAGACAGAATGGATTTTAGTAATGTTTTTTCAGGGCCACCTATGTGGCTTGGTTGATTAAGCATCTGACTCTTGATTTTGGCTCAGGTCATGATTTTGGGGTCCTGAGATTGAGCCCCACATCTGGCTTTTCTCTCTCTCCTTCTGCCCCACCCCTTAAGTCAATAAATAAGTCTTTTTAAAAATTAACTTCGAAAGAAACACTATTGGGGCACAGTGGTGATTTTAAAACCAAATTGAGTTGAACATTATATCTACTATATAACCATCTTTGTTGTGTTAGAAAAGAACCATTGAGACAAAGACAGTTTTAATATTTTCAAAACCATTTTCCCCAGTGTAGAAATTTTATTATTATTTATGAATTTGTATGTTTTTATAATTTTGTAAGTATCATCAGATTTATTAATATGACACTAAACATTCCTATACATCACAGATAAGATACTCCTGTTTCCTGAGTCTGAGTGGCTCAGTTAAGCTGCTGCCTTCTCTGCCACTCCCCCTGCTTGTACTCTCTGGCTCTATCTCTCTGTCAAATAAATAAAATCTTTAAAAAAAAAAAAAGAAAGAAAGAAAGAAAGATAAACCTATTTCCCAATAGGAAAGGTATTAGAAAACCTAAATGTAATGATGTAAAGTTATCCTGATTTTGTGTGTGTGTGTATTTTCAGCTTGATAGGAGATGAAAACAGGTTATTTTCAGTTGATCTTTTACTGGTTTTCACCAAAAATATTCATATGCCTCTGGAAGTTGTATTTTGCTTTGAAGAAACTGGCCACAGCCTTTCACAAATATTGTGAAAGCTTAAAATTTGAGCTGTTAAGTTGAATCACCCATACTATCATAAGCCCTCTGGAACTATCTTAATGCTTGTTGACAAGTACTAATTTTATATTTGATATTGATTATATATCCCCTTGCTTGTTTTCCAGGGGATGTATGTATTTTTGCATGCAGTAAAAGGAACGCCTTTTGAAACTCCTGACCAGGGTAAAGCGAGGCTCCTAACTCATTGGGAACAACTGGACTATGGAGTACAGTTTACATCTTCACGGAAGTTTTTCACAATTTCTCCAATAATTCTGTAAGTGGTGAAAATTTTTTAGGTATGAAGAAGATTGGGTAAGAAGGAGCTGTCCTTTTATTAGGTTGAATTTCAATTAAAAACAATATGTGTTGGAACATCTACCAATAGCTACCACAGATCATAAAATACAGGCACAATTTTTAACAGCTGGTAATGAACCATTTTTACCTCAGTCAGTAATATATAGAGACAACATAGTGTGCCTATTAGTATGTTTAGACATTCTGGGATATACAGGTTAAATATATTTTAGCTCATAGCCTTAAGTTGCTTACAAGAAAGCTAAATATATCATCTTATTTCACTATCAGTAATCTCTCTAAACAAGGATTTAGATGATTTCAGATGAATTTCATTGACCACCTCCCCCCCAGCCCAGCTCCCAATTTAGATGTTCAAACTCCTTGGGAGAGACGCTGTATAGTTTATAGACAAGAGAAGTTAGGCTTTCATCATAGAACAGATCTCAGTTGAATCCTGTGGTTATCACTCACCCTGCTTGGTTTGTTCATAAATGAAATTCTAACCACTAGTGCATAGCTCAGTTTGATGACGTAAGAAATGAGATAATACCTACCTGTAAAGCATTTAACCTTAAGTTACCTCCTTTTACCTGATATTCAGGGCCCTTCACAGAGTGGTTCCTACCTCATTTTTCTCTATGTGAATATTTTACCCCCATCCACCTCCCATCTGGTCAAGCTTTCCTGAACAGCATTTCTTGAATTCTTCATATGTAGTCCTATTTTTATGCCTTTGCTCAAATCATTTCTCCTACCCCAGATACCTTCTCCTTTCTTAATTTATCATTCTTTCAAGATTTAGATCCTACCTCCTCAATAAGGTCTTTTCTCTAGCACCCATCCTTAAGTAATAATAGTCTGTTTTGAGCTCCTTTAGTAGTTATTACATACCCCTTATTTATGCCACTTTGTATTATTTGCAATTGTAAATGATTTGTTTGTGCAAAGAATTTGTAAGTGCATAGATTGCTTTGAATCCCACACTCAGTATAGTGGCATGTGTATAATGGACATTTTACATATATCTTAGTCAAACACTGTGTACCTCATAGCTTATATATGGTAATGCTTCCATGATAAAATTAGTGCAGTCTGGCATAACTGGAAAGATTCCTTGGAGGCTTTAGGCTTCCTTAAACTAGGATTTTAGATAGATGAGCAGAAAAAGGAAGGTTCTTTCGAATGAATAGAATAAATTGATCATAAAGTGATAGATTTCTTTTTTCTTAACATTGATAGCACTTTGAGGAAATTTTTAAAATTTTTGTTCCAGCCCCATATAAAATTAACATCAAAAGATACATGATTTGTATGATATAAAGATAAGTGCAGTAACAGGAATAATAGTTATACAAACAGCCCTAAATTTGGATTTTAGCTCTACTGCTTATTAGCTGCATGACTTTTGGCTATTTCTTTGAAAGCCTCAGTTTCCTCATATATAAAATGTTGAGGATTGCATTATAATTAATGCAAAAAACCTGACATTTATACTGAATTTTCAGTAAGAGCTATCACAAAATAGTCAACTAAGATGTACCTGTGTACAACATCCATATTTCTAAAAATGTATTTTTGACCCACAGGTATGATTTCAAATATTCTGTGATTAAATTCCTTATATAACTGAAGAAACAACATTAAAGCCATCTATATAAATTGATACTTTTCAGAGTGCTTTCATATTTTCTTATTTGATCATCATTTGTCAGGTAGGTGGGGCATGCAATGTTATCCCAGATTTTTAGATAAAGAAATAGGCTCAAATGCGTTACCTTATTTCAGTCTTACAGCTAGTTAGAGTCTAGAGCCCAGATAAAATCCTAAACTTCAATATAGGTCTCTTTCCATTATACCCTTTGGCAACTGGAAATTGGCAAGTGGAAATCTGGCACCTTGCAGTTAAATAATTCCCACCGTGGTTTTGTGTCCCTTGGAGGGGTATCTAGGTTTTTGTAAGAACCAAGTAATTTTCCTATCATTTACACATAGAGTTAGTCTTTATTAAAAGACATAAAGGGGGACATGTGCTACAGTATGAGAAATCATTCCAAGAAGATATACTATTTCCAACATATCAGGTTATACATTAAACCCATAATGATTGTAGAAAATCAGATATGCTTACTAAATGCAAGTGGTTTGCTATTTTGTTCAGTGAAGGAAGTATAAAAACAGCCTTCAGGCATATGAAATGTGGAAGAAAGGGTTTAGACTCAAGGTTGAAGAGTATAGTTTATTCTCCAGAAGTATTTTCTGATTATAGTTTGTGAAGTAGGTGGAAAATTACAGAATTTCTTGATTTAGATGATTCTGAAAATGATATATGCAGCTGTGACATTTTTAGTTATACCTGAAAATAGCTGTTCTTTTCTAACCATATTATACAAGATGTTTTTTTCCCCTTATTAGGAATTAATGACAGTACTTAGAGGAAAGGCTACTAGGATACTTTCCTGTATACTCTAATAGTACTAATTAGACGAACAGCCATATCAGAATAACTTCTTAGTTATGATTAAGTAAAGTATGATATTTTAGTCTTTACATCTTGTCTATAGTAGGATACTTACAGTGGCCAGATGATGTGTCTGTACTCTGATGTACCCTTGGGTAAAACTAGACAGTTCTCACTTGATGATTTATGGTCCTAAAGATAGCTTAGTCTTGTTAAAACAAATTCTCAGATGTTGAATGTCTTTGAATATGTATATATGTCCAATTCGGCAAAGTAGTTGAAATTTTACAACAGTGTCTTTCAGTTTTCCGGTTAAACTGGTTGTCGACCTGTACAGCTACAATATGGAAATGAGAACATCAACAGGGCGATCAAGTATTTGATTTCTTTCAAAGATACTGAATTGTACCAATGTACTAACGCCCCATTTTCACACCTTTGTAGCAGTAGTTTTTCACCTTTTGGTACGTCACAGAACCTTTAAATATATGATAGATGCTTTGGATCTGGATCTTCTCTTCAGAAACATATACATAAATACAAAACTGTACCTGAGAATGACTTATACTTTAAAGGATACTAAGTAGCAAACACATGTTTTCTTTTAAGATTTATTTATTTTGGGGGCGTCTGGGTGGCTTAGTGGGTTAAAGCCTCTGCCTTCGGCTCGGGTCATGATCTCAGGGTCCTGGGATTGAGCCCCGCATGGGGCTCTCTGCTCTGCGGGGAGCCTGCTTCCCTTCTTCTCTCTCTGCCTGCCTCTCTGTCTACTTGTGATCTCTGTCTGTCAAATAAATAAAATCTTTAAAAAAAATAAATTAAAAAAAAAAAGATTTATTTTGGAGAGGGAGAGAGAGAAAGAGCATGAGCAGGAGAGGCAGAGGGAGAGAGAATCCCAAGAAGACTCCATGCCGAGCTCGGAGCCTATTGCAGGACTTAATCTCACAACACTGAGATCATGACCTGAGACAAAACTGAATGTTGGATGCCCAACCAACTGTGCTACCCAGGTGCCCCGCAAACACATTCTTTCAAATGCATTTAACATAATGGCAGAAATGTAAAATGTGCATATATGCCTCTGTTAAATCAGTTTTTAAATCCCAAATTAATTTAGGCCCCAAAGGTATTTATTGTTTCAGTGGCCTTTTTTACCTTTAAATTTTTTACCAATTTTACATGCTACATATGTTTTTAATTTTTATTTCTGCAGATATTTTCTGGCAAGTTTCTATACGAAGTATGATCCAACTCACTTCATCCTAAACACAGCTTCTCTCCTGACTGTGCTAATTCCTAAAATGCCACAGCTTCATGGTGTTCGGATCTTTGGAATTAATAAGTATTGAAATGTTTTGGAATAGAACAAAAATGTTTACAGCTACTGAGTTTTCTGTAAGGAGTGGTTAGGAAACTGCACTGTTTCCATGATAATGTGAAATGAGAAGTATTTACATTGGAGGGCCAGTTGCTGGTTCTTCATATGCTGTTTTGAAGGGCAGATATTTACTAGAAGATGCCTCTGTTTAATGCATGTGGCATCTTTCTAAAGAGAGGCTTTATAGGCAGGCTGGGCAGGCCCAGCTTATAAGTTAAATGGCTGTAAAGTGAGGGTATAGTACATAAATCCAAGGAAAGAAGAGATTTATAAGATACTAAGACCACCTTAGCTTATAGTGAGTGAGCATTATGTTAGGAGAAGAAAATTTCCAATCATTCGGTCAGTTTAAGCAGACATACATGTAAATCAGAATCATCTCTTGAGAAGTTTATTACAGATCATTTTATTACCGTATGCATTCCTCTTGTGTTATATAAGAGGAATGTTTTATACATTCCTCTTGTTTTATACAAGCCAACCCCTACTTTACGATTGTACTTCTTTGGTTTTGCTGGCTCAACACTGTACTGCAGGACGAGGTCATTTTTACATTCATTGAGTTACTGTGAAGGTCCACCTGCGGGACCGGTGGTAGAAGACAGCCGGGCGCCTTACAAACAGCCTCCCTGTCAGCCTTCTGATTTTGGAGCAGACTCGGTTTGGTTGCCTTTCCAGACACGAGGCTGCTAATCCAGTGAAGAAAATAATTTATTTCACACAGTTAAAATATATGATAAGTTAAAGCTCCCTGTTTATTTGGTTGATCAATCTGACTGCTGTTGTTTAGAAAAGGAAACAAAATGGACAGCTGTTTAGCCGACCTATGGTCTGGCAGAAACTGCTTCTCCGGCAGTAGTACCAAAGTAAATAATGCAGTCGTCTTTAGCGGGATTGCAGTTAAAAACACAAAAACAAACAAACAAAAAAACTTTTCTTACATCCCCTGCTCTCAACCACCGTATTTTGCCCATTAATGTTTTGCCTTTCAATACATGATTCTTGGTGTAGATTAACCCAGAGTGGTAACTGTTTCCAGAGCAGCAGCCACATTGAATTCTTGTGGCTTAGAGAAGCTTCCAATAGTTGGCATTAGTTACAAAAAATAACTTATACTACTTTGAGAAGGACATATATCAAAAACAAAGTTCTGATATGGGATGAAACTGAAAAGTCCGGTAATATTTGTAAACAGAACTGAGTGAAAACAGTTATAGACAACTGAAAAATCAATTTGTTTCAATAAACTGACTTTTGGGGGGTAATGATCATTGCTTTGTATTTCAGAAGTACTGAGTTTAGAAATCAGTTGTGTGATAATGCTTTTGTATGTTTGTCTTTTCCCATGTATTTTTAAACCAGTAATCTATACTTGAATAAAACTTTTCTTTCATGTAAGATTATTGCAGATAATCTCCAAATTCAGTCAGCAATGTCACATTTATTTTTCAAGGTTTTTTTGAGCAACTAAATTTGTAAAATGAAGGTAGTTAAAAATGTTCCTTTGCTTTTCTTCATTTTAAAGACTTACATTTTTGCACAGACTTCAGAAATAGGAATCTACTTCTGTTAATACAGGCCTTCTGCTTTTTTCCCCACTTGTCACCCACCCTTCAAAGTTTTGTTGTTTTTTTTTTAAGATTTTTATTTATTTGACAGAAGGAGGTCACAAGTAGGCAGAGAAGCAGGCTCCCGGCTGAGCAGAGAGCCCCATGCGGGGCTCGATCCCAGGACCCTGAGATCATGACCTGAGCTGAAGGCGGAGGCTTTAACCCACTGAGCCACCTAGGCGCCCCACCCTCCCTTCAAAGTTTTAAAAATATTTATTCAATAGATATTTAAGGGTCCAGTCTGGTGTAGGTATTGTTTTACGTATTGTGGCTATGGCTTGTGAGCAAGACAGACAAAATCTTTTCCCTTATAAGCTTACACTCAAATTGGAGAACAGATAATAAATGAGTCAAAACATACTATTTCATGTAGTGATAAATGCCATGGAAAAATATTAAGCAGGTGAAAGTCAGGAGAACCTACTTCAGAAAGCCTTACCTAATGTTCCTAAGGTGATTTTTGGATAAGAAAGGCGTGATAAGCAAGAAGACAAGAGTAGTAACAAATGAGGTCAGAGAAATAGAGTCAGATCATATAGGGCTCTATTGGCCAAAGTAATAAGCAAATTTTCTTCTAAGCTTGATGAAGCCATTGGATAGTTTTACATAGATTAAAGGGATCTGATTTTTTTTTTTTTTTTAAGGGTTACTGGCTAATGCTGAGAATAAAGTGTAAAGCAATAGGAAGCAAGAGGACTCGTTGGGAAACTACTACAGACAAGAGGTAGCTCAGACTAGGAAAATGGCTGATGAAATGGTGAGAAGTGGTCAGATTTGGGATATGCTTTTTGGTCTCAACACCAGGATGAATGGTTGTGTTAAATATGGAAACTTATCAATTTCATAAGTTTGTATCGTTTTATGTAAAAAAAGACCTTTTTTTTTTTTTAACAAAATCTATAATGACTCTATTATTTGGAACAAAACTAATTATTGTGCTGTAATTGTTCCTAATTTCAAATCAGGAAACATGGCAGTTTCTAAGTATGCATGAGTTCAGAACTACCACTAATTTTAGGATTCATTGGTGAATTTCCCCGGCAACAGTTATTATTGTGGAGTTCCACGGTGGTTTTCTGATTCCCTATTCCTTCTACATTTATTTATTCAATCATTATATTATTTTGGACTTACAGATATTTTTTGGTTTACAGTTCATTGTCATTACTGATTTGTTGTTCAAATTGCTCTCCAGATATGGTATTGGAAGTCAAAGTTCCCAGTGATAATTTCCAAGTTGGCTTCTGTGTCTTTTTGAGCTACCCCTGCCTCTTTTTCTTAAACATAGAACTCTATTTTCTACGTTTATAGCACTATGATCTATTAAACTATAAAGATCCTAAGAGGCCTAACAATATTTCCTTAACTAAATACCTGTATGAATTAGCCTTATGGAGTTATATGATGCTAAGAGTTGGAAAAAACCTTAGAAGATACATAATTTCAACCCCTTACTTTAACCTTGAATTTTCATTAACCATCATGCCTCCAGTCAGTTCTATGTTAATGCTAATAAATGAGAACTTAAGCTTATAAGGCCGCATTTTTGTAATGAAATTTATAATTTATTTTACATTAAGCCAAAATATTATCCTTATTCTATGTAACTCTTCAACTGTTTAACTTTTAAACTGTTATCAGTAGCACTGAATAAACATTACCAGGGTCTTCACCATTTTTCATGTGATACAGTTTCAGATTTCTCCTACTGTTCTGGTAATTACGCTCTGAGTTGCAGTTTATTATTACATAGTATTAGAGCTGACTATAAGAGGTGAAGAGATGTGATGCCATTACAATGGTACCTTGTTCTGGATCCTGGTTGTTTTTTTTGTTTTTTGTTTTTTTTTAATATAGTCATTTTAGCTATTTTGACAGCCACATATCACTGATTCATGCTGCGGTCACTAAAACCTCAACTCTTCAACATGTAGTACCTTTAAATGATGGCTCTCCCTTCATATACTTAATAGATTTATTAAATCAAGTCTAAGATTTCTTTTTCCTGTGGAACCCCATCTTGGTAGACATTAGCCTATTGATTCATATTATCTAGTCAAGTTGAAACTTAATTGCCATGCAATATATTTCTCCTATATCTCCTTTATTAATATGTCTCCAGTAAATATGACTCTAAAATGCGCTCATGTTAATCCTAAAGAAGACAAATGCAGCAGCCCAGTGTAGACCAATGCAGTTTCATAGTGCTTCTAATAAGAC
>ML105062.1:0-34130 GCA_003697995.1 Taxidea taxus jeffersonii | reverse complement strand
CCCAGGATGCTGGGATCATGACCTGAGCCGAAGACAGCCGCTTAACCAACTGAGCCACCCAGGTGTCCTTGATTCATCATCTTTGATCCTTACTTGTTCAAATGCCTTCCATGGATGATCTCATTCATCCTCATGGCTTTGACTGGCACATACATACCGATGACCCTCATAGAGACAGTTAAATCTTAGATTTTTATTTTTCTACAGGGCTCTAGACAAATATATTAGGCTGCCTATTAGACCTCCCAACATAAATGTCTCATACATTTCAAACTCAGTGTATTTAAAATGAAACTCATTCCTTTGCCAAGCCTTTTCCTTCAAGTATATTCTGTTTCTATTAATGCACTACACGACCCAATCAACAGAGTAAATAAGAGAAGCTCTCCTGCTTTTCTCTTCCTTGTCCACTATATTTAATTTTCTCCCCCAGACTCTATTGAAGAACACCTGCCTCTTTTTCTACCTCATCAAACCTAATTTTGCCTTCTTGCTTTAGACTTTGTCATTTGGAATTTGCAGTCTCCATACTGCCTTCCTGATGCTCTTTCTATCGCCAAGTGATGCTCCGCACTGACAAAATGAACTCTAATATAGGGGGAAACAGTAATTCTGAAAAAAAAAAAAGAAAAGAAAAGAATAATGCTGGTCACCTATAAGAATTCTTCTAGTGGTGTTCCACTCACGATAAGACTTACTTCCAGCTTTTACTCAGGTTATGCAAGACCCTTCAAGATCTCATTCCTACCAACGATTACCTTTTACACTCCCACACTCTTGGCTTAAGCAATAGAATGACTTGTACTTTGAAAATACCGTGATATTTTATTCTTCTTGTTGGCATTGCTTCTCACCCTGCTTTGAAGCTTTCTCCCATTGTCTGCATGGATGGTTTCCATTCATCATTTAAGAGTTATTGAAGATATTAATGCTCTATGGAAATCACATTCTATAAATCTGTTCATGTCCATATTTTCTCACACATGGCAGGCTCTCAGGACATATTTGACTGTGATGGCATGGAGAGGGGCAAAGAAATATTTAATGTTAACTCTTTAGCTTTACAAATGAATATGGCTAAAGGCTCAAAGGAGAAAAACTTGGCCATAGCTACTATGTGGTTATGTGGCCAATGACTTTCATGGAAGGGAATCCTATTTATTGGGTGAGATCTGAAACATGTCAGATTCTTCTGATATAATGAAATTAAAAGGTAGACTATCTAGGGCCAGCTAATCTGGCTTGTAATCATGATGTTTTTGTTGTTTGCCTCTCAGCATACATCCCCCAATTCTGTAACAGCATTAGGCTAATTTTACTCAGGGAACTGATCCTTCCTCATTTGAAATCTCTGTGTCTTGGGTGAAACTACCTCCAGTCATGGGATTCCAGGTGAGCCAATCATCATACTGTTTTCCTGTGGCCACAGTGATTGGTTCAAGGGTGTGCATCTGACCCAAACTGTCCAATCAGAAATTTTCAGAGTCAAAGATATTGAGAAAAACATATTCACTCTCTCAGAGTAGATGCTAATAAGGAAGCACAGTACTTTAGAGGATGCTAGCAACCATTTCAGGTACAGGAGGAGAGCCAGCCTTACTACAAAACCAACATCAAAAAGAAGAGAGCAGATAACTGGACAGAAACTCTGCATGAAAACGGATACACCTGCTTTGCCATTAGATTGATGGATGACATTGCAAAACTAAGTTTGTCTCATTCCTTCTGACTGTACTCCTTAGAGTAATTCAGGGTCCAATGACATTGGGATTGACTTGTGCTGTCAACACAAAACTAATGGATGTTTTTAGTGTGAAAATTCTTTGAAGGAATATTACCACTGTTTGGTGGGGAAGAATCCTTGACAAATTATTTCTTCCAGCTGAGCATGCACTGACTGAAGAGGAAATCTGCACAAGAAAACTACAGAATATTACATTTCCTTTGAATCCTGTTTCTCATTATTTAAGTGTCCCACCAGTAGGAACAAGGCAATATGAATATAACCAGAATAACAGTGGTTAGTATGAATACAGGCAAAGCCAGATACCTTAGTAAGATAACCCTACCAGGGGACGCCTGGGTGGCTCAGTCAGTTAAGCGGCTGCCTTTGGCTCAGGTCATGATCCCAGCGTCTTGGGATTGAGTCCCACATCGGGCTCCTTGCTCGGCAGGGAGCCTGCTTCTCCCTCTGCCTCTGCCTACCGTTCTGTCTGCCTGTGCTCACTCCCTCTCTCTCTCTCTCTGACAAATAAATAAATAAAATCTTTAAAAAAAAAAAAAAGATAACCCTACCAGGTCAACAAAAGCCTAAACCCATTGTTAAGGTCACATTCTCTTTACCAAACATTGTATTTGTATGACTCAAAGCAAAATTTGCTTATTGTTTGATAAGATCACAGTTTTATATTGACATCTCAGAAAAAAAAAAATAGTGAATAATAAATCATTTTTCCCCCAACTTAATATATCACAAAAAACAAAAAGGAGCTAGAAGTTGAGAAGTCGACTGACCAGGATACATCTACACTTTGCAGGGACAACTGAATAAATCCTTCCCAGCATTTTATTTAATGGCTCATAATAATGTCACCTTGATAACAGCAGTTGCACATGCTTTTCTTATATGCCCTATACCCTTTTCTGTGTAAGTCACTGAATTTTTTAAGCTAGAACTATTTAATTGATCATACTACGCAGATAATAAATGATCATTATCACATTTAGGAAGTCATAAAATTGTCTGGGCTTAATTGTCCTGCCATTGTTAGCCTCACCCTCACTTTTACGTGTTGTGTTTTGTGACGTATTTTAGGCAGCTATATTTGCTTTACTCTTCATGTTACTTGCGAGTTTTGCTCTGGTGAATTCCTCCTATGAACTTTTCACGTTTTCCCTTTACATAATTTTTTTTTCCCCTTGTCTTAAGTCACATCTTTTTTCACACTTAACATTGTTCCTTACAAATGTCACTCAAAGACTTCTTTCTAGTCTACATACCTAATGAGAATATGACGAGGGCTTTTTAATGCTGGTGATGATGGTCCTGATTTTAATGCTAGGTTACAGCAGATTCCCTTTGATGGCCCTTCTAAAGCTAGCACACTTTCATAATACCTTTATAAACTGGAGTGGACAAATTAAGTGACCTAACTCTTCAGTGATTCAGACTCACATGTTAATCATGTAACAGATGTGATTATTATTACTGAATCATTCTTTTGAACCGGCTATTGGAACACCCACATTGTATAAATAAAGGCTCAGTTTCCCAGACAAGGAAATGGATATAAAAATCTAATATTTATAAAAGGTATTTCATGGGTTGAAAATAAAGATACTCACAGTGGAATTCAAGAGTCTAAAAAATGAGGAAGATATCCTAATTTTGCAAAAAACAACAATATTGAGAAAAATACTACTTTATACAATTTAATACAATTTAAATACTATAGTTTACAATATAGGCAAATATAGCTTATGATTCATGCCAAATTCACTAAAAGTGAATAGTTATCTAAATTTCTTGTAAGTTTTGTCTCATCTTTCTAAAAGTAAATGGTTTTCTAAATTACTTGCAGCCCTGCAACATCAGTGAGTGGAGCTCTTTGTCAGCCGTTCAGAGGACAAGAAAATGACACTAAATACAATTATGTCAATTCAGACCTCGTGGCAAAACATAAAGGGAATCTTTTAGCTTGGTACCTTCAAAGGTACTACACCTGAACTAAACATGATTTCATCACCAAATAAATACTAAATATTGACTCTGCATAAAAACAGCAACAAATCTTACTCTCTCTCAGTAAGTAAAATTATCATTTGAAAAAGCCTACTAAGATACATGTGGTTAAGTGCTAAGATCTAAGCAAAGTGCTAGATCAACACAGAATGGTAAAGAATGAATTGTATACCAAATCACAATTAATTCAGAGTCTGTGGCCTTTGTGATGACTAATGATTGTGTTTCCACTGGAGATTGGGAAAGTTCTCACCCAGGAGGATCTAGGCCAGTGTCCCCATCTCAGTTCCCAGTGTTCTTTAATTTCTGCTGGTAGAATCCCCTCTTACAGCCTCTCCTGGGAGACCGGGATCTAGCTTGGAAGGCCTGTTCTGGTCTTCTCCTCTACTTGGAAGACACTTCCTCATCACCGAAGCAATTTTCTTTCAACCACTGCACACATTCTACAGGGACGACCCTCCTGGTTCAAACAAATGCATTTGAGATCGACAGCTTAAGTATAAATAGACCTTTGTATTTATGATTTTATATGAATGACACAGAGTTTTCACTATGCCGCTGTCATAGACGTACACATCCACAGCCTTGTCCTGGCTTCACGGCGGGTGGTGGTGATTTCCTCAACCTTCTTCTTGTGACTTAGTCAAGTGGGCTCACAGAGTCCCTTTGCCCCAAGCTTCTGTCTCTGCATAAGAACATACCGGCTGGGCTGCTCACATTACTTCAGACCGTCTCAGACACGATGAGCCAAACTCAGCCAACTTGCAGCCGGAAGCAGATCCACCCACCGAGCAGAGCCAAGTCAACAGTAGCCAAAGCTCAGCCAACCACAGACTGGAGAGTCCAAGAATAAATATTTGTTGTTTTAAGTCATGAAATTTTTGGACAGACGATTATGCAGCATGTTCATGGCAATATTTGATAAAGAAAGATGTAAAGCTATACGTTCTCAGTTACATTCTTAAACTGACTTTTTATTACCCAAATCAACTAACTAAAATTTTTTTTTTCAAAAAAGAGAAGTATTTAGCTTTTTCAAATTGCCTGGTTTAAGGGGCCTTCTTCATTCTGCCTGCCATCATCTGGTTTTGTCTCTTAATACCTTAAACTCCAATTTCAGCATTTATGAAGGCCATCCCCCTTCCTTCACAAACTTTTCTTTTTCCTGCAAGCCCTATTACATATTATTATGCATCCTATCATCCTAAAGCTATAATTATGTGATGATGCCCTTAGTTCTGGGGGTTAGGGATAGTGCATTTAATTATTTTAATATCAAGTTCCTATAATGGAGGAACATCAAAACGTATAAGAAAGGGGATTGAGAAACCAGGCCTGGATTGTTTCACTTCAGATGCTTTTTCCCATAAGAATAAACACATAACTTCTTTAAGCCATACACCTGTTGATATATGTGCTACATGTAGCCAAGAATATTCCTAACTGACATGGGTCTCTAGCATGCCACATGGTCGCCACAGCCCATGTAACCTTCATATTGTTTTCAGAACAGTCTCATACCTGGAATAATGCAAGCAAAATGGATTCTTACTATAATCCCCGATATCTCTTTCTTACAAGATATTAACCACAAAACATATTGCTGATCCTCGATTCGGAGTGAAGTTGGGACTAGAGTGTCACTGTCTTTCTCCTTCAGAAGAGTTCAGTGTCGACTCTCATGATCTGAGCCAAGGCAACGCTACTCCATCTGGAAAAATGACACACTGCCACTTTGTTTTTTATCCCATTAAACTTTCCAAGACCATTTTGCATTTCAACAGTCTGTCTTTCCGTCTCACGCACACAGAGCTTAAAGTTTTGTTTTGTTTTGTTTTGTTTAAGAGTTCATTAATATATTCCAAATAAATGTTTTCAAACTGTTCATCTTAGCCTAATGAGATTAGTTAAGCTAACTTTGATCTTATAGATGAAAATTAGATGTAACAAATATTATTACTTTTTCTAATGAATATGAGATGGAAATCCTAAAAGCTCAGAATTCTTAGATCATTATAGAAAATGCCTGACCTATGACCTCATATTATTTTAACAACATGACTCTACAAGATAGAAATGCAGTAAACAATTTTGTGAACATTTCATAGGGGTATTTAGATAGTCTACAACATATTCCTAAGTATCCAAAACATCTTATTTGACCAAATATCCAAAATATCCTATTTGACTAAACTTAAGCACGGAAACAATAAGTAACATACTTCCTACTAGTTCTTTTTTGTTGTTGTTGTTGTTAATATTTTACTTACTTATTTGACAGACAGAGATCACAAGTAGTCAGAGAGGCAGGCAGAGAGGAGGGGGGAAGCAGGCTCCCCACTAAGCAGAGAGCCCAATGCCGGGTTTGATCCCAGGACCCTGAGATCATGACCTGAGCTGAAGGCAGAGGCATAACCCACTGAGCCACTCAGGTGTCCCATTTTACTACCAGCTTTTTTTAAAAAAAGATTTTATTTATTTGACAGAGAGATCACAAGTAGGCAGCAAGGCAGGCAGAGAGAGGGGGGTGGGAAGCAGGCTCCTCACTGAGCAGAGAGCCTGATGCGGGACTCGATCCCAGGACCCTGAGATCATGACCCGAGCCGAAGGCAGAGGCTTAACCCACTGAGCCACCCAGGTCCCCTTACTGCCAGTTTTTAACACATTTTGTACAGCATTGAATTAGTTGTTCACAAAACATAGTCTTCATTGTCACTAACATATATTTACCTTTGGATAAATGACATTAAAAAAAAAAGAAAAACCAAAATAAAATAAAAACAAAAAAAAACAGTTTTCTTTTTTAAATTAAGAACTCATACGAGATTGGTAGAGATTCAGTAGAATTACAGGAAATTACCTTCAAAATCACTGGTATTTTTCTACCTAGGTCAAAGGTAGAGCCCAGAAACCTTCCACATAACTCCCCAGATACACTACACTTCTGTTGGCAAATCTGTTGGGTTTTAATCACTTCTGAGGTCTCGGTCAGATACATTATTTTATGATTCTAAGGTTACCTATGAACAAGGTGGACAGTTTGAGATGCTACTTCATTTCTACACCCTTAAATATTACAAAATTTTAGCGTCCCTTTTTAAGGGATGTAAGAGAGTCAAGGCAAAAGTCTTTACACAGTTGAGTGGCTTCATTACTTTGGATCAGAGAAAGCTGAGTGATTTAGAAAACTAATCTAAGCTTGTGAAAAACACCTTAGGACTGACAGATCCCCAGAAAAATTCAGAGTGGAATAAAATTTTAAGAAGATTCTCTACCAGATTTTAGAAAATACACTCAAGTACTATCCTCTGGCAGATCACTATAATTATTCTTTATACAAAAGGAGAATGAGGTCCGTAGAACTAATCCAATAAATGAGAAGAAAGTTTAAAATTAGAGTTCTTTGGGGAATAGCTTCTCTTACAGCATTGAATCTTTGACATTGAGACCACTTTTCATGAATACATTCCAAATCTAATATCCAGAAAACCTGTACATTAAAAGAAATAATTTTCTGTGTTCATATTTATATTTATTTATTCATTGAATATTTTCTTTTGTTAAAAGAACAGTAACAAGACTCCCAAATGACAATATAAATTCAATAATTTTATTGTTCAATGAAAAAGAAAGCTGTCTCAGATTGTTATACTGCTATGGAGTCAGAAGAACATTTAGTGTCATGTTTAGCTGAGCTCTGAGGGGAGACTTGCTTCAAGTTAGCCAATAAAAAATATTATGTCTGGATAAAAACTTAGGGAATTCTTGTAGGATGAGGCTGGCAGTATCATAATTTGTGAAACGTGAAAGGCAGCTTTTCAGTTTATATTCAGTTGTAGGAAGAGATAAAATGATAAAGAGCCAATAGGGACCCAACACCTACCAAGGGTTCCAGGACCCCCCGCACCAGGAGCAGTACATATTTAATGTACTACATTAAGGGCTCCCAGAGTAAATATTTCCCATTCTCCCTATAGCCATATTCCCCATATGTAGACAAATTAATGAAGGTGTATTCTGGAGCTGTACATAAATATTCAACTAGTGTCTGTATTTATGCCCCAGCTTACAAATAACTAATGGTCGGCTGAGCCAAAATAATCATATATGCTAGACATGTAGGAAGGATTGCTGATTTCATTTATTATACCACCTGTGAACCTCCTAGGGGAAGGGCAGTCTAGTGAAATATTCTGGTGTGCTGACACAATTTTGTACTTGTTTATGAGGCTACGCCAGCCTATTCCTAATTTCCTGTTGTAATTCTTTGCTTCGAAGGCCAACTCCACACATGGGAAGAATATTTTCTGCAAACAGTCTTCTCACAACTCTGTTATCTACATCTTCAATTGCCTCCCTGGGTCTTCTGGTCCCTTTCATACTTGTAACAGTCACGGGGATTCAAGTTAACATTGGGGCCAGAGCAAGACCATCAGCAATGGAAGGTTTAGATCACTATGTCCATTACTTGATTTTGATTCTTCCTGAGCACAGGGGAGGGAGCAAAACTTTCTTTCCTAATTCTTGAGCTCCGAATGACACTGAAACAGTTTTTACTTCAGTGTTTTTCACAGAGAGATTAAGTAGAGACAAAATGATCTTGCTTCCAAGCTCACAACCTCTCTACAAACCCGTTTCTACCCTCAAGCAAAGTATCGGTGTAATGTGAACAAGCCTGAAAATATTAGTATTATTCCTTTAGTAGGCAATGACAGCATCATATCCTGGGGGAATTAGCTATTGCAGTTTTTAAGGCTTCTTATTAAAATGTGCTAATCCCATCTGGGAAGCTCAATGTTACCAAAACTAGGCAGAAAAGGTAGTCGTTTCTGTCATCATATCTATCAAAGAATACCTGAAGGACTGCATATTATTGACTTTCAGCTCTAAATACCTTTGTCATTCAGTAAATACAATTTTACCATTCACTGGATCTATGCCATCTATTTAATATTAATACTTATAGCTTAAAATGTTGATTTTTTAGATGTTTGCTTCACCTTAAAAATCAACAGATATTGAAGACGTGTGAATTTTTAATACTGAATGTCTAGGTTTCCAAAAGATCAGCTAGAATATGCCAGTCTAATGGAATCCATGGCTCAACTAAAGATAAAAGTGAGCAATGAGAGGACTCATTGACTTTTCCAAAGATATTGAACAAGTTAGAAATCTATCAGACTGAACCAGTTTGAGTAGGAGGAGGGGAAATGGAATCACTGACATCTGGACGTTCTCACTCAAAACGATTTCTAAAATCTTCTAACTGCTGACAAACTAAAAGTATATTATGAAACAGTGACTAGTTTCAACGTACACCAACAATTTTTCCGTTTCCTCATTTGTCAAATAAATTCTGGCATCATAATAAACAGCAAAAAACTTAATAATACCTGGCCAATGGCTTAAAAGATTTTAGAAAGAAAATGAACATGCAAATAAAAATGATAATTAGAGTCCAGAGGGCACATTGCTTAACTGATAATTTGTTTGTTGTGCTTAAATATCGCAAAGGTTTCTGATATGCACATCCTGTTGTACCACATGTGATTTTGTTTTGTTCACAACAAAGTAATTGTTGTTGTCTGAGCTCTAGAATCAATCTTCTCCTTTTTTATATATCCCCTGATGATCACATTAAAAATGGCAATATGGGTATACAGACTAACATTAAGTATATCTCTTCCTGAGTGGATTTTTTTCTTGAAATATACACATTTTTATCTGGCTTTGATTATTTAAGGTGTACTTCCAAAACCATTCCTAAAAAAAAAAAGAACTTTTTTTGTTTTATCTAATTATCTAATAAATTAATACAACAAGGGAGCTCATTAAATGCAAACGAGGAAGAGGGAAAAGGTGTTGCTAGAACTTAATTAGCAAGATACAAAGATACCAATTAACACCTATAGCTCAGGAAAGAAAAAAAGTTTTTTCATGTGGCACCATCAAAAAGTAAAATCACAGCTGGTTACACATATTAAGTGGAGTGCAGATGAATTTTTGTCTTCTGTTGGCATTAGGGCCTCGGGAGTATGGGGAATAGGAGGAGGGGGAAGCAAGAGAGAAAAATTTCTAGGCTAGCCAAGAAAGCACCATTTTGTTCATCTGAATGCCTTCTGTTCAGGTATTTGGAAGACAGTCTACATTTTGGGAAAAATTTCACACAAAGTCCAAGCCAATGCTATCTCATTGCTTTCAATTCTTTGTATAGACATTGTCTCTAAAAACTCACCATAAATATGTAATTTATCATGATAATTTCTGTCAATCTTATCATTATTTTCTCAAATCTAATGGTGTAAGACATAAATCTTCATAGTTTCCTTAGTTTTGCTAGATATGAACTCAAAAGACAATTTTAAGTTTTCTAACAGACTACAAATAGTGCAAAGCTGTCACGCATGGGTGTGACTTGGTGAAAAGTAACATTTTATAAGGTATCTGTGTAGTACCTAGAGTTTTGCATTTTTCAAGATCACTTCAACTGGGAGCCCACACCCAGCCGTACTGAATGTACAGTTATGGCAGGGGGGTTAAGCGCCAAGGGTGAACCCAGAGTGTTCTGGGCAGGTTTCAATGACTAAAAAGGAGCTTGGAAATAAGCATTAACCTAAAATAATTTTATGCCAGTCTTTCCTGAGATAATATTTTTAAGCTTTTATTTGGAGATACTTTCAAGCCTACGGAAGCATTTTAAGAATAGCACGAAGAGTTGCCATACACCCTTCAACTAGATTCACTTATTATTATATAACCTTCATGAGCTGCATAGGTGTACATACATATGGACATGCTCTCACCCAGCATTTGAGAGTAAGTTGCTGACATAATGCCTCTACACCTCTTAATGCTTGGGTGTACATGCTTCAAGAATAAGGACATTCTTTCTTAATGACAGTACAGTTACCATTTCGGGAGACACACATTGATAGAATACTTTGATCTACTATTCCTGGTCCAGTTTTGCAAATTGAGCCAATGATGTCTTTTATACCAGATATTGCATTTGGTTGTAATGTCTCCTGGAGTCTCCTTTAAAGTGGAATGTGTCCTCAGCCTTTTTTTGTCTCTCATGGAATAGACATGTCCTCATCAATAATGTAAATTGTGATTACATTAATTTTGTCTTAGTGTATTCGCTGTTTAGATCTATGAGATCATTTTAAAGTTTGATATATTTTAGCTAATGATCAGAATTACTTTAAACGACAGGTTACATATTCCGATGAGTCATGCTACAGATCTCCCATGTTGATCAAACTGGATATATTTCCATAGTTTTAGACTTCTATTGGAAAACCCACACCATCCTAATACCAAAGCTTTAATCCCCATCCAGCTAAACAACATTTCCAAAACTTTTAATGATTATAAAATTAAAATGTATTCTTAAAACCCCATAGTTTTCAGGTTGGTAAGTTAAACATTTTGATCTGCTTACAACTTGTGTTGATTTAATATGTATATCTTATGTCCTGAAAGACCATGTGAATTAAATTACACACTTATCAAAAAAAAAGAATGACTATATCTTTTTTACTATGAAAAGAGGCTTCCTACTAAGTTATCAACAGTAAGGAGATGAAATGTGGCTTACTGTCTGGTTGGGAAGATAAAACATGTACATACAGTACAGGGCAGAATAATAAGTAACAGAGGTGAAAGTAATATGCCATTCTTTAGTCAAATTATTCTTATCATTAAAGATGCAGATCAAAAAAATTAAACAAACAAATAAATAAATAAATAATTACAAACTCAAATAAAAAATAAAAATGACCCTGATCACCCTGGAAATCATGCTATCTTTTATTTTCTGTATTTCACACTTTCTTCTTAATAGTCAACTTATTATTTTAATCTGAACCAACTGACTTCTAGTTCTGCTGGAAATTATTCTGATACTTCCCACCTATCTCCCAGATTAGAGCCACCATGTCTTTGTTCTTTATATATTCATGCTTTGTGTTTTCCCCTTCATTCTGCTGAAATACATTCTCAAATTACTTTCTCAAAAATCATATAAAGTCAATTTACTTAGTGCTTTTAAGTGTACATTATCATTTTTTGTTCTTACACATTAAAATGATAATTTGGCTAAATAAGGAAATCCTAGAATTTTCATTCTCAATTTTTTTAAAGAGTTTTGCTTTAAAAAAGGAAATAGAATTTGAAAGTATGTTACTGGTATCCCAATTATAAGGAAAAAAGTTAAACAAACTAAAAAAATCACATTTATTCTTGGATCCAGTTGAGAACTAAGAAGTCAGGGAAACCAAGTAGCCTAAATCCCAAGGGAGGACAGGCCCTCAGATGAGAGCTGAACATGAAGGTTCCCTCATTTGCAGTTGAGGATGGCAGCAAGACAAGACCACCATTGACCCCTTCCACGGAATATGAGAATGTTCTGTGACAAGGCTTCACAGATGGGAAATGTTTGAAGTAAAGCTATGCCAGTATTTGTTCCCAGGCCCTAAGAAACTGGCAACATCTACTTCCTCTCAGAATCCCAGGCTGCCATACCAGCGGTCAAATCTGACTTCCCCTCAGATCTCCGCATAGGACAAGCCACATGTAACGCTGTCCACATATCCTGAAGCACAGCCCTTCAGTCATCTTTACCAGGGGCCAGGTGTGGGCAAGCAGCTAAGCGGAACCTCACAGAGGACTCCATGCGACAGCTGATGACCACACTGTGACCTCAGTTATCACAGAAAGGGAGGAAACCTAGTGGAGGATGTCCCAAAATCCTGAACCACAAAATCGTGAGCTACGGTTAAACAATGACTGTGGCAAGTTGGAAGTTTGTTGTGGAGCAATAGGTAAGGGGACAGTAAGGCTGACTGGGAGTCTCCCATGTTGTTTCAAATTTTCTTCAAAAATCACATGACACAGGGGGCCCTGGGTGGCTCAGTGGGTTAAAGCCCCTGCCTTAGGCTCAGGTCATGATCTCGGGATCCTGGGATGGAGCCCTGCATCGGGTTCTTTGCTCAGTGGGGAGCCTTCTTCTCCCTCTCTCTCTGCCTGCATCTCTGCCTACTTGTGATCTCTGTCAAATAAATAAATAAAATATTTTTTTAAAAAATCACATGACACAGAATGTTATCTGTAAGTTATGAGCCATGTGACCTGCCACTATGTGACATTATTTAACCTAAAAATATAAATTTCGTAAGTTTTAACCAAATATGCATTTTGAGATATTCTGGGATAATAGCTGATTTGATGAGGAACAATAGCCCAGGATGGCTAATTAGTGGGAATTCTAACCAGAATTGCCAGAAGTGGCAAAAACATGCCACCTACTTTTATGTCAGATGAGGTTAAATAACAATAGATGAAACAAAATACTGATTTTCAAAACTGTGGAATCCTTGGAGGTAATGCACATATATCCTCCCATTTTGGGAACAGGTTTTAAGCTTCTAGCAAGTTCTGAAGCCTAGACCTGGTGACAGTGCCTCAAGACTTAGTTCTGAAATGGCTTCATTTCTAAATCCTAATTCAATGGTTCTTATACAGTTATCTGACCGTAAGTTTGACTGAATTTTGTCCTTTGAATCCTCTATCCTCTAGCTTGAATAAACATTTTATGCTGTGTGCAGTGATGTCCCTGCTTGGTCATACATGTTTGCGTTCACTGAGAGTGTAAGGACCAGGGCCTCTAATTCCCATCTACCACTACATATAGAAGGCTAGCGGGATCATGAAAATGACCTAATCATTACAGAGAATACAGTGATCTTAAGTCAGGTCACATACAGAGTAGGCTGACAAGCTGCCCCTTTCCTTTGATTTTTACTCCCAGGAGGCTGTGAGAATATTACCTGGGGCCCCCCATATAGCACCAGCAGCCTGGGCTCTTTTCAGGCGGTTCACTCAGTTACTACCAGAAAACACTCTGCTGTTGGCGTTGACCAGCTTGCCCTCTGCTTTGGGCAGGGACCCGCGGAGCTCGCCTGACCAGCACGCTGTCCAGCCATTCACCTTCCTCTACGCACCCAGTCCTCTGCTCGCTACGCCCATCTGTGTCTAGGAGCCCCAAATCTCTCCAAGTCCCCACAGGAACGTCACTACCAAGTTCCTCTGGCTCCAGCTCCCCCCACCCGTACTTGGGACGTGGCTTGCTACGTACACCCTAATTTCCATATGCTTGTTGTTTTTTATGTGTTTATGTACAAGGAAAAAAGATTGGAGAAGGTAAGTCAACAAATAGGTATTGTCAGTCTGCCATTATGAATTCAAATTTGCATTTACAAGTTTGCGTCATTTCCGTAAGACTTAGTGCACTTCAAAACACCACAGATACTCAGTCTCTATTACAACGTCCCCCAAATATCTGTTCATTTACTGAATATGCACCATGCCCTAAGTGCTCTAGTGTCTGCTTTCTATGCACCATCCCCGTAACGCCAAGTACTCTAAATGTCGATATCCTCATGCAAGGTAGCCACAATCTAAAAGTTAATATGTGCTTGAAATTACCAGCACTCTGAGACAGACTCTACGGCAGTCCGGGAGAAGGTGACTGCACGGAGGAGGAGGCTGGATTGAGTGCTGCAGGCTGAGAGAAATCCTGGCAGGTGAACAAAGCGAAGAAGGGAGTTGCAGGCGAGGAGGCAGAGACAAAATGGTCTGTCTGGGAAATGCAAGCCTTTTCATGTGGCTAGCAAACAAGATGGTGCAGAAAACCTGTAGCAGAAGAGACTCGAGACATGAGCATGAGTTAGAACAACCCGAGGGATGCTGGGTTTGACTCCACAGCTAAGGCAGAAGCATGAGGAGGCGAGCTGGAAACCCAGGGTCTGGTGCCCCCCATCTGCCCAGCCCCTTCCCGCACGCGGCTCGCTCTAACATCCTGAGCCCCGGAGCACCGGTGGTGGGTTGTGTAATCATCAAGAGACTGACAAAGAGTGGCTGAAGAAGAAAGGGGCGGCGTACGGGGTGTGGGAGAAACGCTCAGAAGAACACTGTGAAGAAATGGATCAAATTAAGGGCCTGGCTCCCAAGGAAAGAAGCAGCAGCAGGAATTAAAAAAACAAAGTTTGAAGTTGCATGGAGGGCACTGGGGACTAAAAGGACGAAAGAGAGGACGTGATTTACTGGCTGCAGGTATTGATCTTTCCTCCTTGCGCTGGAGAATTTCCGAGTGTTAACGAGGTCCCAGGTGTGCCCCGGAGAGTGGGTGGCTGAGGGCCGAGAGGGCAGGTTACCGACAGGGAGGAGCTAGGAGAACAAGCAAGGGCTGGGGTGAGGGAGGGAAGAATTGTGCACGAGGTGGGGATCCCGCAGGGGTCTGCAGACTGCTGGCCGCCAGCAGAAGACTGACCACATGCTGATGGTAAAAAATTAACACTGAAATGGAAGAACAGTGAAGGCAGCATCCTTTGAGCTGCGTATGGAAAACAAAGAGACAGGGAGGTCGGTGAGTAGATTCTGGATGGGTGGGATGATGAGACGTTCTGGAGAAAATAAAGATTTGGCAACAAAATGAAAAACAATGATGCAGAAGAAAAAAAAAACAGGGAAATATCATTTCAAAGTTCTCATCGCAGCCTGCTGGAAGAACTACTAAGGAGATCAGACAGTGGAGAAGGGAGTCTGGAGTCAAGGGAACATTGCGAACTCAATTTAGACCAGTTATGTTTGTAGTTACACACAAATGGATGACAGCAATATGACTTGAATGGATGAAAGTAAGCAAGAGTCACATGTGTGCACTTTTTATCTTTTGTTTAGTTTTCAGCTGAAATGACTAGTAGCCAGGCTTTACCTTTCCCCGTAAAATAGAAGCATAAAAGAAAACAATGAAAATCAGTTTTTTGTCAAGGCTTTGTGCAGGCATTGGACTAATACTTGTGGGTACTTCCCGTCATTTAATTTCTAACATCTCTATGCGAACAGATTGTTCACTCACCTTCCAGAGTTGGAATTGCTGAATTACACACTCCAGGGTCACCCCTGTTACTGAGCGACTCAGGGGTTAGGGAGCAGGAACCCCCTGCATATCTGAAAATTCACAAATAACTTTTGGTTCCCCCAAAACTGAGCTACTCACAGCCTATGGTTGACCTGAAACCTTACTGATAGTACAGATTTTCAATTAACACACATTTTGTTTGTTATATATATTTTATACTACATTCTCACAGTAAAGGAAGCTAGAGAAAAGAATATGCCATTAAGAAAACCATAAGGAAGGGAAATACGTTTATAATACTCTGCTGTATTTATTGAAAAAAATCCACATGTAAGTGGACCTACACAGTTCAAACCTATTGTCCAAGGGTCAACTGTAAATTTGATTTTAAGCTCCATGATTTAATCTGTTTGTCACACACAAAAGAACACGTAATCCCCGAAACTCATCATGTGAATGCTTCAAACTGCTTTAACAAACTGCAACTCTTTGTAGGGTCCCCAGAGTTCAGATTAGCAAGTAAGTGAGGAAGGCAGTAGCTAAGAACGTGGGTTTTAGGGAAGTTGCACAGATCTGGGCCCAACGTTAAACTCTGACATGGCTTGGCTGTGTAATTCCAGTAAATTCACTAAACTTATCTGAGTCTTATGCAAACTAAGGAAAATAAAAATGCTGACCTCATATATCCGTGTGACAAATGAGATCATGCCTGTAAATTTCTTAGCATAGAGCTAAATTAAGATCAGCTGTTCATAACAGCTAATACATTAGGCATACTATTATAATTAGTTCTACAATATTTATTTGACTGGGATCTATATGAAATCTGTATCAAACTAAAAATTCCTAGTAGTGCACTAAAAAAGAGATATCTGGGTTACTGTGATTATAACATCTTGATCTGTGCACACCGGACAATGAAAATTTTTGGAGGTCATCTGCTGTTCTTTAATAGTGTGCTGTGAATGTTGTAAAACTCCAGGATACACCTTGAATTTAATATACACCTATTATGATGCCAAACCTGTTTCAGGAAAAGCAAAATCTGATTGGAGTTTCTTTAAAGTTCTTCTAGACCAACCCCTCACCATCAAAAGGAATAAATGATTCCTAATAAGAGAAAAGAACTGATTCCATTAGCATCAGAGTGAAGACTAAACTTTCTGATCAAACCAGGTGACTTTGTGCTTTGGCAATAACGGGTTAATGCAAAGTTGTTACTATAAAAATGGAGACCACATGTAGCTAAAGTTAATGAAGAAAATTTCTGTAAATATCAAAAACAAAGCATGGCTAGAAAGAAACTGCTAGAATAAAATGTCTGAGTTCTCTTATTGGAAGTGTTATGGGACAGCTAGAACTACTGACATGTCAGGAGTGGCAGCACCGTGAGTGAGTGGTGGCAGCCCTCCTCCCTGGAACCCCCATGGACTTCAATTAGGAACAACCCTCCTTCTACCCCCATGCAGGAGTTTGTCTTGAAGACATAAGGATGCTATAAGGATGTGGTTATTTACAGAAACTCAATAATTCAGCGTGAGTAGAGTGGAACAAAAGTACACCATATGAATGGATATTACCGTTTTTAAATGAAAAGATATAGTTTTTCTCGCACCTTATCTCTGCTCATTATCTGCAACAGCCTCTCTCCATACATTCAACTGCACTCACAGACCCTCTAAGGCTATGAAAGAAGCTGAGCTGGCGTTGGAGTCCCTGAAGAATGTGCTGGACATGAGAATGTCTTATCTCCCTGTCTTAGTCAGCTGGGGCCCCCATCCAAAAAGGTCATAGATGGCATAGTTTAAACAGCAAAGCATTATTTTTCTTATCCTTTGAAGCTGGAAAGTCCAAGATCAAGGTGATGGTTTTCTGCATTCATGAGGCGAGCCCTCCTCCTGCATGCAGGTGGAAGCCTTTTTGCTGTGTCCTCACAAGGCTGAAAGAGAGAGAAAATCTCTTTCGTGTTTCTTCTTATGAGAGTACAAGTCCCATCAAGGGGGCTCCAGTTTCATAACCTACTCTAAACCTCATCGTCTCCCCAGGGTCCCTCCTCCCATTACCATTGCACTGAAGATTAGGACTTGGATATATGAACTGTGAGGAGACACAAACATTCAGTCCATAGCACGGGCCATCATGCGTAGTGTCTCCAAGGGAATGTAACTAAACACCAAACTGCCTCCAGAGGTCACAAGCAGCATCAAGCCATATGGTCATACAAAGGACAGAGAGCAGGGGGGAGGGGCATCACCTTTCACGTTCATAAAAGGTCTAGGTAAGGGTTTTCTAACATCAGGTTTCACCTACCTCCTATGGCCTGGGAGTTGAGGTCCTGTGTGGCTGGCTTCCCTTGGAGACATGTTGTGCAAAAGGCCCTGAGGAGCAACCGCCCCCGCTGAGCCTGTGGGTGAGCTCTTTCTGTCCAGCAGAGTACCCTTAGGTGTCTTCAAAAATGAACCTGCCTGGAAATAGATATGTGGGTTCCTGACCAGAAAAAAGTATGAGGATAAGATCACTTCTATCTATGGTGTGGATTTTTATCCTCTTTGTTTAGTAATATAATCACAAAATAGGTATTTCTGAATGGCAATCACCCTTTGGGTTTTCTTTATTAGGATATAAATGCCAATGGGAAGTAAATGAAATGCTTAAAAGGGCTGGGGCACTGCAGAAAAACAAAGATTTTGTAACAAAACTGAAAGAGGTGTCTCATCCCCACTGAGGTCATTTATTAGCTATGTGACCCTATCATGTCACTGAAATTCTCCAAGACTTTGCTTCCCTAGCGGGAATTGGGGGAAAACATCAATATGGTGAGAACTGTTTCAGAGAGTTCATGGGAAAGCACTTTTTCTCCTATAGAACACTCTTCAAAATTGGACTGCCATTTTATTTTGATATTTCTTTTGGAACTGATAAAGAAAATACAAATTTGTGTCTGTGGAGTTTTTCCCTTCCTTTCTCCACATATCATGCTTCGACATACACACTTCTGTCTAATGATGTGTGTTTAATTGGTGCATATGGACTAGAAGAATGGAAAGATTTTTTCAGCTGATGCCCTCACTTCATGCTGTGAACATGAAAATACTTAAATACACCCCCAAAAAGTGTATGGTTATGGCTTTGGCATTTATACACCATCTGCTGCTCTTTACTCAGATCCTCTGCCTCAGCCTCCCTGCCAACTTGCCATCACAAATATTATGATTACTCACCCACAGGTGCAACCATACAGCATGACTCTCATTAAAACCGGCATTGTATATGAAAGAGAAATAACATTAAATGCATGTCTCACACATTGAAATGCATGCATATGGATTCTATTGTCTTCCCTCATAATTCTAGCTTCTGCGGTAAATGTTCTCAATGTCTATGCTGCCCTACTTTTTGGAATGAAGACTAGCACTCCATGCTTTCTCTTGAGAATTACTTATCACCAGATTAAATCTGCATGGAGAGATTTAAATTCATCTGAAATTCTTTCTCTTCTTTGATTTGTTTGTTAAATCATCATTTGCGATTTCTAATTTGTAGTACTAATTGCATCTACTTTGAATTCTGTATGAAATCATCTTCATAAAACATTGTGCAATTTACTGTATCATATTTATATGAGCTTTCCATTGCCTTTCCTTTTCTGTTTCATATATTTTTAAAATGGTGAAACAAATTATGAAAAGAATGTTTATTCCTATCTAATAACTCAACATTTATTGGACTTCATTATTAAAATAAATTATTAAAAATATCGAGCTATTTAGTGAATGTTCTTGATACTAATTGTTTAGCTCACATTATCAAAAATATATATATTTCTTTCTAACAATTTACATTGTCTTTGCTATGAGCCCAGCATTTTTCCATGTATGTTACAGTACCTCAAAGAAACCCTATGATACAGGGACTATTATTATTTACATTTCATAAATGAAGAAACTGAGACCCAGAAAGAGGAGCTAAATTTCTCGGTGTCACATCACTAGTATTTTTGCAGAACCAGGATAGAAATGTACACAGTTTGTCTCTATACTCCATGTTTTAAAAAATAGGTCTGTGGTTCTCAAGCCACAAGAATCATCTCAAGAGCTTTTTAAAACATAGAACATCTTTTCTGAGTCCCATCCTCAAAAATTCAGAGGTTCAAGGTGGGACTCAAAAATTTGTGCTTCCAACAAGTTCATAGATGATATTGATGCTACCAACCCAGTACCACACTCTGAGACCACTGAACTACCTGATGCAGACTCTCTTAGGAGGATAACCAAATATACCAAGACATGAACCCACAAACACTAAAACTATAGTTTGTTTAAGAAGTGATGAAACTTCATCAACCAACATATCATATGTAATACTAATACTTAGCCTCATGGGAAAGCATCTTTCAGTAGAGATTAGAGTCAAATGGCTTTACATTTCAATTCTTTGACAGTCATGGTACTTACTATGACAGTCAACAGATATGTATCTTCATTAAACTCCAACTTCCCCAATTATAAGATGGACATAATATTGGCCTTTCTGAATTTCTATGTGAACTGAGAAAATATGTGTACAGCATCTACCATAAGAACTTGGTAGTTGCTAATTTAGAAGTCATTTTCCTTCTCATGTTATTCTAACTCAATAAAAAATCAGAAATTATTTAAATTCATCAGTCATACACTATGAAGAACAAGGAGAAACAGCATCAAGAAGAGGGACCAATACACTGGAGGATTGGAATGAATATATATATATATATATATATATATATATATATATATATATATACATACATACTGGCAAACCTCTTGTTTGCTTCAATTGGAAATTCAGTTGATTTTGTAACAAAAGTAAAAAATTTCCTGCCTAGTTTTTTTGTTTGTTTGTTTGTTTTGTTTTGTTTCTACTAAGAACTTGGGTGAAGTGACAAAGGGCCATTATATTCTCCTGAAATAGTTGCTTACCAATAGGAACTCAGTAAGCACTTTAAACTATGGGACATGCTTATAAAGAATAGAATACTCACTGCTAAAAATAAATATCATGTCTCAACTCACTGAATTTATCAATACATTGTTACATAACATTCTCTAACCACATAGTTTCCTCTTCTTCTGATCTCTAAAACTTGTTACCCATCTCTATATTCTATTTTCTTTGTTACAAGTTAGGGGGCCATATTGAAAGCTTCTTCATTAAATCTAATGTTGGGCCAAAATAGTGTGAGGAAAAAAATTGTGAAGTCAATGATTTGGCTGCCATCCAAGCACAACCTGGGTGACATTGTCTACTTCCAGGGTACTTTTGATAATGGTGAAGAACACTGTCATGTTAAAACCAATTGGAAGCACTCGATTTTCTTTGATTCCATGCTAAACATCTTGGCCAATGACTGAGAACTAGGAGAATAAAATGCACATGCAAGACCTTGTAAAATGAAAATGTTAATATTTGCATGAAAGAGTTGACTTCCAAAGAAGAGGTTAAACTAATCCATCGTATTAGAAGGCAGAATAGTAATCATCTTTGGGATGGGGCACGAGAGGGATATGGTAATATTCTCTTATTATCTTACTTTTATTGACATCCTAGTTACATGGCTATGTTCACTTACAATCCATAGAAATTATGGTTTATGATTTGTGCTGTTTTCTGTGTATATGTTAACTTTCAATAAATTTTTACTTTAAAAAATGAAGGAAGTTCCTAAGCTCAGGGTATTTTCCTCTGCTCCAATATTCCCTGTTTATACAACAGGCTAGGAGGAAGGCTGAGTCACAAAAAATATTTATTCACTCCTAAAAATTTTATTTTTGGGCTGCCATTCAAAGAGGCATCAAAAAGAAAACTTTTTTTGAACAAAGTATTTTTTTATTTCATGGTCTGTGTAAATACACATTTCAAAGGATTGTAAACTGATTCTTTTTTTATGGTAGTTCTTGGTTTCCATTTCTTTATACAAGTCAAAAATCATCTCTAAATAAAAATCAGTGACGTAAATTCAGAGGCATGATCGAGGACAAGCCCATCTAGTCCTGGAAAGATAAAAATCACCATCTTCTAGATTTATTTATCTTGTTACTATGCTCCAACAGCATCATTTCAGTTTCTAAAGACTTTAGAATAATTTGTTTTCTCTAAACCAATTTGTATCATGTCAAAGTGAAATTGCAGTTTTACAACCACCTGGGGGAACGAATGATCCCTTTCCATAAATAAGAAAGTGATCTGCATAAATATGTACTAAGATATCCCTATAGACTTTAGGAATTTTGTATATGAAGAGAAGAGGTGTGAATGGAAACAATTAAAAAAATATGTGAGGCAAGTTACAACCTTCACTACACTTGCCATATTCTAATTGTCTAATAAATTAATATCAATGCTGAGAGCAGATTTGTACAAATATTCATTTGTACAAAGATATTCACGATATTCACATATCTTCCCATGGAGCTGGATGTTCCAAAGTAGACCTGTAGGAGAAAAGTCCTTCAACAAATAAGAAAAACGTGGTATTCGGAAGATCCAATATATTGAATTTGAAAATTCAGAGTTATCTTGCATTAAACTGCTCATCAAAGGGCATTTTTACGCTAATCAGCCCTAAATATGTTTCCTCCTTCTCTGCACCGCATTCATATTTAGCAGACAGATAGGCAATATAGATAAAGCAAGAATGAACGCCTTCCCATTGACAAGCTGTCAGAGGACATGGAAAACTCGGCCTCAGATGAGAGGGAACAAAAAAATTATTTTTTGAAATAAATGTCTTCATTAATCCCTTTCCAAAAATGGATGGTGTTTTGAGTATTCAGGCGAATACTTAAAGCCTGAATCAAGTGAAAAGCTATGTTCGCAGCATCTTTCATCTGTGAGATGTTCTGCAGAACCGTCCGCCTCCTCTACCCTTCCGCGCTGTCAGTAAGTGCGTGATGAATCAAGAACCTGAACTTGGGTGTAATTATACAATCACCTTGAGCAAATGTAGCCTCAATTAGCAATCACTGGTGTTGCATCACACTAGAGAGGTTTGATTGTGAGTTTTAAAGACTTTAACAACTGGCCTCCCCCTCCAGTGCACTGCCAGTCTCTTGAAGCACATCACTATCTCAGAACTTTCACGAACATTCTACCCATTTTGTCACACGCACCACATTTTTTTTTTTGTCCCTGTATGCTACTTCTACTTGTTCTACTAAAATGCTTTTTATTCCCCATTCTCCAAAATACTGGCTATCTTCTTTCCTCTGGAAAATCTCCCCAGTTAGCCTTTCTCCTGGCAAACACAAGTAGAAAAGGAGATGACTCTTTATGTGATTTTAAGCAACAGAAGTTTTCCAGAAATTTTACCATTTGATGCCTGATATCTTAATTCCAATTCAAGAGAAGCTTTGTCAGTTCTGACTATTTGGACTTATTAGTACCAATAATTTATTAAACTATATGGGCTGTTACTAGGTTCAGCTAAACAAAGAAAACAGAACATGCTTCCTGCCTTTACGTTCATCACAGCCTAAAGCGGGAACCAGACCTGTGAACCAGTAATTGAAATGAAAATATTTTAAAACTGTAAGAATCAATAGGGAGGGGCACAGTTAGTTGGGCAACTGACTCTTGGTTTGGGCTCAGGTTGTGATCTCAGGGTCCTGAGACCGACCCCTGCACTGGGCTCACTGCTCAGTGCTGAGTGTGCTTGTCCCTCACCTTCCCCCTCTACTTCTCCCCTCACTCACACACTCTCTCTCTCTCAAATAAATAAATAAAATCCTTTAAAAAATCAATAGGGAACCAATGAGAGAGCAATGCATCCTTTGAGAGAGTGAGGGATATATTGGGGATTTCACAAAAGAAAAAAATACTTGAACTTTATATGTGAAATCAGAATTCAGAAGGAAGTGAGGCAGGAGAAGGCTTTTCTAGGCAGGGGGGAAAAAGGCAGAAGCATTTAGTTTGGGGTTGGGACAAGCACACTTGGTTTGGAGAACTGCAGCAGCTCAGAATCACTGGGGATTTGGGAGAGCATGAAGAAAGACAGCATGAGCTGGAAGCAGATCTTAGTAATACTGAATGCCACTCTGTGTGGTTGCCCACGATCTGGTGAGTGGTGAGCCACACCGGAGGGTACTATGGCAAGAGAATGAAGGATGAGGGAGAAATCTCAGTGGGAGAGAGGACAAGATAGATGCCGCCGTCTCTTACATTCATCCCTCTAAGCTCTGCCACAGAGGCATAGCCCTAGTGGGCAGGCTCAGCAGGAGTTGGGGACAGCCAATCCTTCAGGTAGGAAAATTATGAGTTCTTTCACCAGAGATCTGGTACCAGGGCTTTTGTTTTCGCATTCCGTATGATTAAGCCTTTATCATGACCCAAGTTATGATACACAACTGTTCATCTCTATCTACCACGATAGAGTTTAGTGCTTTGTCTCATTACATTTTCCAGAATGGAGTATTTCCTTGCATCTGCAAACTTTCTCAGAGACCAGAGTAAAGTAAACAGCTTGGCTGATTCCCTGCATGAAATCGTGCATCTAACCAGTATTTATGGAGGAGCATCTACTGTACGTCAGGTCCCTTTTTAGACTCTGCCAGTAGAGCAGTGGACAAAATAAGCAGACATCCCTATTGTCATGGAGTAGCCACTGTATCTGGGAGCACAGGCAATAAGCAAAATAATCGAGCAAAACATGTTAAGTGAGATTGGGATACGTGCTGAGAGATAAACAGATCAGGGACAGTAGACAGGATGTGTGTTTGTGGAAGTGCAATTGAAGATAGGTGGCAAGGGGGCACCTGACTAGCTCAGTCAGTAGAACGAGTGACTCCTTATCTCCGAGTAGTGAGTCTGAGGCACACACTGGGCATTGAGATTACTTTAACAATAACAACAACAGCAAAACAACAACAAAATAGGTGGCAAGGCAGGTTTTACTGAGAAGATGACATGTGAATAAAGACCTAAAGAAAACAAGAAAAACTCATGAGGATCTGTATACAATATCATGGGATGAGCACAGTGCCAAGGCCCCAGCTCTCAAGGCACAGCTAAAGAGTTATGGACAAGACAAAGGACTGTGGAGGGGAAAGTAATCAGAATGGAGAGGAATGAAGGCAAGTCCATCTTTCTAGATTCTCTCTTGACTATCCCTTCAGAGATTTAGTAGTTGCACTCACTTGGCCGTAACCATAACTACAGGCGTGGTGAGTTCAGAGAAAACAACATTTCAGAAGCATCCCAACTTCCAAGTTCCAAAAGGAACTGAGTGAGGACTATGGATAATTAGAGTGTATACGTAAATTTTAAGCCCCCTTTTGCTCCTTTTAACCAACAATATCAATTTTTTCTTGTTTAGTTTTAATACACATAAGAAAGATTTACATAGTCATTATCAACACAAGTTGATTTATGATTGGTGGGGAAGAGGAAGATCGATGAGTAAGAAAGTGAGAAAAAGAAGAACCTTGGAGGTGACCAATGAGGCTTTTCTTGAGTTTTCTTTCTTAGTAGTGTTGTACCTGATAAGCAGACTCTTTCACATTCAAATTATAAATAGAAATCTATTCATCAACATGCTTATTGTGCTTCCCTTGTTTATCAAATATCTCCGAAATTCTTTAGAATAGCAAACAGATTTGATTTTCTCTGGCCTTTCCTAAAGCATTGGAATTGAATTCTTCATTTAAGGTTGTAGACTTTAAAAAGCATTTGACCAAATGATTTAATGGTTGAAATAGCTTCTGGGTATCAGAAAGCTCATATTTATTCTAGAGTGCAGTCAACTCAAGATTTTCTGAGAGTGACCTGATTATCAATTATACTTCAATAGATTATATAAATTCTTACTGTATTTTTAACTTTCCATTTATTGTTGCAAATGTGTTAAAGTGTAACAGAGAGGGATGATATGTTCAATGCCACAGGCCTTTCTCTTTAAATGTACCACTTATATTCAGGTAATGAAATATGGGATTCATTGGTATTATATGGACATAATATAATGTGGTATTGGCACCCCTTCATGTACATAGACATCTAGTAAAAATATAGTAAATGCCAAATTATTTTTTATGCTACATGTAAGCTTTCAAAGAAAATTTAGAAAAATATTAGACCTGGTTTTATAGTTTTACAAGGACATATATTTTTGAAAATCAAAACTAAATTCTTAATAGTAAAAACTTCCAATTAAAAAAAAAATCTAACCTTTTACAAATGATATTTTCTTAAATTGTACTTAAACCTTTGCCAAATGTCACCTAAAATTATTTTCTTATGTAATGGAAAGAAAAAACAATAGTACATAATTCATTCACTTTCAGTAAGTTCAATTTATAACCGTTTACCTTACATCCATATCCAGAAAACTCCCACAGAAAGGTAAAAGATTTTAGCACACACCTAACATGAGAATTGCCTCCACTGTAACCATTGGCTTTGGTCATCATTGAAATACCTTTATTTGTCACTGTGTTCTAGCATGACCATGTATATGTGACTAAAATATGTAATGCATTCCTTTCCAAGCAATTAATTCTTTTTTCAGTTAGTGTAGGCATAGTCTATTAGGCAATTAACTGTGGTTAGCTCAATTATAGAAAATATAATTCATCTGGTTTAGAAACTTAACTGACAAGGCGAGTGAACTTTGGCTAACCTTAGTGGGATAGAAATGGAAAGCAACAAGACCAAAAGACCCCGTCATGCTAGAAGAGGAATCTACATGGTAACAACCCTAAGCCTACACAAATGGGTTGTGAAGTGTTTTGCATTTTAGTATAGTTTGGTTTGCAAAAATTATTTTTAAAAATAGACCAAGAAGTATAAAGTTTTTCTTTTGAAGGAAACAAAGTTACACATACTTACATTAACTATTGATTTAAAAATATTATTGGGTGGTTACCAACATCTCTACCTAATGGTCACTGTGCCACTGTAGATTCTAGAGTAGTGTCTATTTACTTTAAAGCTTGATGACAACATTTCACTATTCATTTTTACTTAGAGAATTCACCCCACCATATTGAAGGGGAAAGCAAAATTTAATTTCTAAAAGGTACTCTTTGCATAAGGATCATTAAATGTCTATCACATGACTCTAATGAAAGACAGAAAAACTAAATTATTTTGAGGTTTTTAAAAAGTTTTTGAGGCATAATCTTGTTTTTATATCAGTTCAATAAAAATTAGCTTAAAATTCTCTTTGTAACATTCAAAGTAAATTTAGAGGAAAGAACAAATTCATAAAAAATAACAAATATCACAGTAGCACTTACCAGTTTACAAAATAATTTTCACAATTAGTGTCTTTTAATTTTTATAATACTCAACATCTTCAAGAATTTCAATGATGATCAAAATTAATATCAAACAGAGTTAGGGGTAGAGGTTATGTCTCCAATACTCTTTTTCTTAGATTACATTTCAGACAATTCTGATATCTAAAATAGTCTTGGTAAGTATCTGAAGAAAGAATCGGAAATAATGCGCCAGATCTAGGATAAGGATGTTAGGGGATATTTGTGGGAAGTGGGATATGGATGTTTGAGAAGACAGTAATCTGGGAATGAGATGCTTCTGTATTTTGAGGCTAAACTGTGAATTCCTCTTTCAGGCTAAACATGCATTCTCTGCATTCCCATCTCCAGTATTCCTCACAGTGTTTGACCATATTACACAGTCAGAGTGCTAGGCAAAAATGGGCAAGTTCGTGAATTTAAATGTAGGATTACCATATTAATTAAAGACTTAAGTGTGAGACCTGAAACCATAAAACTCCTAAAAGAAAACACAGGCAGTAATCTCTTAGACATTGCACTTAGCAACACGTTTATGGATATGTCTCCTCAGGCAAAGGAAACAAAAGCAAAAATAAACTATTGGTCCATTTTTATGAAAATAATACATCAAAATAAAGCTTTTGCACAGCAAAGGAAACCATCGACCAAAAACAAAAACAAAACCCAGTGAAGGGAAGAAGACATTTGCAAATGATATATCTGATAAGGGGTTAATATCCAAAATGTATAAAGAACTCATATAACACAACACCAAAAAATCAATCTGATTAAAAAATGGGCAAAGAACCCAAGTAGATATTTTTCCAAAGAAGACATACAGATGTTCACAAGACACATGAAAAGATGGTCAACCTCACTACTATTAGGGAAATGCAAATCAGTACCACAATGATACTGTGGTACTCTGTACCACATACATCATACCAGTCAGAACGCCTAATATTGAAGATGATAAGTATAGGCAAGGATGTGGAATCACTGTTGGTGGAAATGTAAACAAGGTAGCTTCTGTGAAAACAATGACAGTTCCTCAAAATGAAAAAAAAAAAGAAAAGAAAAGAAAAAGAAAAGGAAAGAAAGAAAGAAAGAAAAAAAAAAGCCATATAATCTGGTAATTCTACTACTGGGTATTTACCTGAGGAAAACAAAAACATTAATTTGAAAGGATATATATGCACCTCTGTTTACTGCAGCATTATTTACAATAACCAAGATATGGAAGCAATCCATGTGTCCAACAACAGATGAACAGTGGTGGAATAGATACATAAGGGAATATTACTCAGCCCTAAAACAAGAATGAGATCTTGCCATTTTCAACAACATGAATGGACCTAGAGGGTATTATGCTAAGCAAAATAAATCAGAAAAGGGTAAATACCATATCATTTCACTTATATGTGGAATCTAAAAACAAACAAACAAACAAACCAAAAACCAGAATCTTAAATACAGAGAAAACCTGGTGGTTGGCAAATGGGAGATGGGTGGAGGGGTGGGAAAGATAGATAAAGGGTTGTGATCTCAGGGTCCTGGAATAGAGCCCTGCATTGGGCTCTGTCCTGTGCACAGTGCAGAATTGGCTTGAGATTCTCTCTCCCTTGCCCCACCCCCACCCCATGCTCTCTCTCTCTCTCAAATAAATAAATCTTTAAGAAAATAAAAAATAAAACTCCCTGTACATAATTCTTTTTTTTTAAAGACTGATTGATTGATTTAACAAAGACAGAGAGAGAGACAGCAAGAGAGGGAAAACAAGCAGGGGGAGTGGGAGAGGGAGAACCAGGCTTCCCACTGAGCAAGGAGCCCCACGTGGGGCTCGATCCCAGGACCATGGGATCATGACCTGAGCCGAAGGCAGACGCCCAACGACTCAGCCACCCAGGAGCCAAGAGAATTCTTTTGATGAGCAAAAATTACTTTAACTTTATCAGTCACCCCTCCGATTTAAGTGTTCTGATGATGACTTGGATTGTATATGTGTGTGTATGTGTGTATAATCAGATGTATTTGAATACTGGTGAAATATCCATATGCATAACATTTATGAGAATTATATAACATGTTTTCAAGCTTGAATTTCCTTATATTACATCTTCAAATATTTACTATGTCTTCAAATATTTACTGTAAGTTATACATTTCATGCACCCTCCTCATATTATTTTTCCTTTATACTTCTTGTGACAACATCCTAGACATAGTAAACTGCCTAAGCTGCCTTGTGTATTAGCCAGTGGGTTTTGACTGTAAAGATTTCCTATGGCCAGTGGAATTCTAACTGATTAAAGATAAATTTCTTTCTTCCCTTTCTTAAGTTCTATTTATTGCCTCTGAGAAATCTGTAAGACAAATACAAAATAAGTTACCTGAGTCTTAAAAACATATGAGTTTAGGACTCATACACTGAGGTTACAAATTATGTAACAGAAAAATCAAGAGCAGTTTAGTAGAAAGAGTTCAAAAACACATTAGTGGAAAGAGTCAGGGGTAATGTCAAGATATCCAAACAGAAAATCAAACTAGAGGGTTCCCTGGGGGGCTCAGTCAGTTGAGTGCCCAACTCTTGATTTCAGCTCAGGTTATGATCTCTGGGTAGTGAGACTGAACCCCAAGTTGTCTCTGCACACTCAGGGGGAAGTCTGCTTGAGATTTTCTCTCTCCCTCTGGCTATCCCTCCCACTCACACTCTCTCAATTACTAAGTAAGTAAATAAGTAAATAAATGTTTAAAGAAAAAAAAAAAAGGAAAGAAAGAAAAGAAAATCAAAACAGACAAATAACCATAATGTGGAAAGAGAAACATGCCATGGAAATTTTAGGTTATTTGAGACCTCTATCTGGTTTTTATCTTGAACTTCAATTTCCTTATTGACAGATAAAACAATGAATTAAGAGTATATAAAATCTAAAGTCCAGTTGGAGAAAGATAACTATCATATGATCTCCCTGATATGAGGAAGTGGAGATGCAACGGGGGTGGGGGTTAAGGGGGTAGGAAAAGAATGAATGAGGCAGGATGGGATCGGGAGGGAGACAAACCAAAAGAGACTCTTAATATCATAAAACAAACAGAGGGGGGTGGGGGGAGGGGTGTTGGGAGAGGGTTGTGGGGTTACATTATATGTTTAAATAAAAATAAAAAATTAAATAAATAAATAAATATATATATATATATATATAAAGTTAGAGATGCCTGGGTGGCTCAGTCATTAAGCATCTGCCCTCAGCTCAGTTCATGATCCCAGGGTGCTGGGATCGAGCTCCATATTGGGCTCACTGCTCAGGGGAAACCTGCTTCTCCCTCTTCCACTCCCCCTGTTTGTGTTCCCTCTCTTACTGTGTCTCTCTCTGTCAAATAAATATATAAAATCTTTAAAAAAAAGATAAATATAAAGTTAGATAATATATTGACATTTGTAATATGCCCACTGTCTTTGATTGTGGAAGTTAAAATTATATAAACACTAAATATATAGCACTATATTTTCCATCACTTTTATTATGGACCAATGAATATAAAAATGATATCTGAAGAGATTATAGCCTTCAAAAACAGCAAATGATAATTTCCTCTTCCTATAAATTGACATATTTCAATGAAAACTCCCTCTTTGTTAAAAGCTTACATTTCTGAGATAATAAAATGCAATTAGTGCCATGTGGAGGAAATAACATCCATAATAGTCACTTGACCTCTGCATCTAAGGATTTTTATGCCTTCAAATACACTCTGATTTTTTGCTTTTCTTTGTTTATGTACAAAGTTAACCATGAAGACAATAAAATGGTTTGTGCTTTAAGAAAAGCTAAGGACAGGGGTGCCTGGGTGGCTCAGTGGGTTAAAGCCTCTGCCTTCGGCTCAGGTCATGATCCCAGGGTCCTGGGATTGAGCCCTGCATCCGGCTCTCTGCTCAGCAGGGAGCTTGCTTCCTCCTCTCTCTCTCTGCCTGCCTTCCCTGCCTGCTTGTGATCTCTGTCAAATAAATAAATAAAATCTTAAAAGAAAAAAAAAAAAGAAAGAAAAGAAAAGTTAAGGACAGAAAGGAACTCATATTTATCAGCTATCTTCCTTGTCCCTAGCACTATATCAAAGCTAACACATTAGTTTAGCTAGGTATGAAAGAAAGCAATAGACTGAAATCAGTAATGGCTCTTTTAAATAATCATGGCAACTGTGACACAGTCAGACCACACTGTAGGCAGAGCAAGTTACATGCTTATATAATTCATTACCCTTCATAATTTTTAGTGTGAGCAGGAGCAGCCCTTTTTGGGTTATCTATTGTTACATAACCAAATAACCCTAAAACTTAGTGATTTAAAATGAACAATACTTTTATTACATCTCAGGGGACTTTGTGGGTCCAGAACTAGAAAGGATCTTGGCTTGGTGGTTCCAGCTCAAAGTCTTTCTTGTGATGCATTTCTGTGGTGGCTGGAATCAGGTAGGGAAGGCAGAAGGGAGCAGAAGAAGGCTGATGGGGAACCTCTATGTCATGATCTCATCTCAGGGCCTGTCCACCTGGACTAGTTTGTACTTCTTCAGAACAGTAGCCTCCAGATAGTCAGAGTGCTTATATGATGAGTAAAGGCCTCCAAGAGCAAGTATTCTAGTGATCACAGCAGATAACCCATCACCTTCCACGATCTAAACTCAGAGTCAATTGTTTGCAAGAAAGCCACAAACTTGCCCATACTGAAGATAATGGCAATAAGCTCTACCTCTTGGTGGGAGACTGTCAAAGTTCCAAGAGACCGTGTGGTACAGAAGACATTATGGCAGCAACCTTTGGCTAAAGCAAGCCACCACCAATCTTGACTTCTCCTTTTCACATCTTTATTCTTCCCAATCCTCCCCACATATTCATTCCTAGAGATAGACCTTGCATGGTGTTGGCAATTATTAAATAGAACTTGGAATACAAATACCTTTCAATAAAGAAATAAATAGTCAAATACAGTCATCTATCTCATTTACTGTAATTTTGCACTGATGAGTATTTCTTTGTACTGTAATTTTCTTTCTGTCCTCTTCTCCCCTCTCTACTCCTCTCCTTTCTCTCCTATAAGTGCTCTCTTTCTCTCTCTCTCTCCTGCATGCATGCATACACAGAGCTCCTTAAGGAGGGATTATGCTTTGTCTTATATCCAGTTGGTGTCGTCAATTTCTATATGGATATGTGAATGAAAGAATGAATGAATGAGTGAGTGAAGTAATCTATGCCCAGGAATAAGAAAAAATTTTAAGTATATATTAATTCTCTATTTCTTTAACCAACTGTCACAATCTCAGAAGTTTTAAACAAGATATATGAGTCACAAGTCCACATACACGTTGACTGGATCCTCAACTCAGATCTCACTTCACAGACCAAGATCAAGTCATTGACCAAGGATGGGATAATGATGGATCCACCCTATTCATGCCAGGATCCATTCCTTTTGCTTTGGAATGCATAATGGCCTGACTCTCCAGGACTAGCAGAAGAAACAGTCCCTGTTGCTTCCTATCTGTTACACTTAACTGGCCTCTGACTTCTTTTAAAGGGATTCCTGATTAGATTAGATTCACCCAGGAAAATCTCCCTCTTGTTCAAATTAAAGTCAACTGATTAGGGAGTTTAATTACTTCTGCAGAATTTCTTGACCTTGGAATATAATATCGACATAGTCCATCACTTTTGGCATATTCTACTTGCTAGAAGTAAACTATAAGTCCCACTCACACTTAGGAGGAAGGTATGAATGATGAGGTCTGGGTCACCGGTGTCATCTCTGAATTCTTCCCACTTCAAATCACAACATTTGAAACTAAATAAAATGTCTCCCAAAATGTAAAATAAGCTTAGGATAACTAGAGTTTTTTTCACCATCTTTCACATGTGGATGCTAGCATTGCCTCTCTTATATCCCCACATTTTACCAACCTCATACCTGTCTAACAGAATTGCTGGTACCCCGTTGATGAAAAGAACTAATATAGGAAGCTGCATTGTTTCTGAATACATTTGTAAATAACTTGAAGATTAAAACTAAAATGTGTGGAACCGTTTCCCTTTCTCAGGAAATGCCAGAAAACAAAAAGGACACAGAATGATACCAAGGGAAATAAAGATTTCTGTGAAAGGAGAAGGCAATGAATAAAAATTAGCTTGAATGTCACTCATTATGTCAGAACAAGCATATTCTAAGAAGAAGATTCTGATTGATCTCCACATAATCACTCTGATTGTATGCAATCAGCCTTAGCCACACACGTGCTATCTCTTCTACTTTCCCTGTTGGCTGTGCCTACAAACAACCAAGAAAACATAAATCAGGGAGAGGAAATGACTAAAGTATGGATTTAAATGTTTCTATTTTTACCAGACCTTAGGCTCCACATCTCTGTTGACTATCTCACTGATACCTGAAACAGGATGGGCCAGATGCCCTTGCTGCCTGTTAATGTCTTCTGCCCTTCACGGAAATCAGTTTGTCTGTACTTCATGATCAGAGAAAGAATCTGTCCAATTTACTCTTGACTCTTTTGTTAGAAAGATAGCCATAAAAATTCGTATTTTCTGCAGTCTACACAGATGAGTTTTGAGACAAAGTATTCTCTCAATAAAATTTTCCACAAAAATATACAAAATTGATATTAGTCAGGTAAGTAAACTTGGTACTAAAAAGAGCAAAACCCGGTATCAAAAATAAAAATTCACAAATTCACAGACTCCTTAAGCTTGGCTAGATAAGAAGGAAAAAATATGGTTGTGTGTGTGTGTATTTATATATATGTTCATATTACATTCACTCATTATTCATCTGATATCTACATCTACTGAGCATCTTTATGTGTTAAACATAGAATGCACAGAATATTTAATATAATTTTTAAAGGCTGATAGATATACTTCAATCATAATTTTAAAATAGAACTCCTCTTTGTTATAAAGTGACAAATTTATATCTGGTGAAGGCTGCATAACTGATATTAAAAAACCCTAGCTAATGTGAAAGTATTGGGTGATACCGTATATGATAGGTTTCATTAACATCTTTGTTAACAACAGTGCAAATATCTCAGGAATTTTGATTGAATGCCAGAAGTCATAAACAGCACATTATACTGAAAGACAGGTGCTTTCACCATTGTGAATAAGTACATGATAAACATTCTGAAATTC